>JAUEKT010055507.1:0-15059 GCA_031762655.1 Doris verrucosa
TAGTTGTTACTGCATGCATACTTTGAAGCTTGAGTGGTTTGGTAAGTAATTAGGGGAGTTTAAAGTTGCCCCACCCGTTAAACGCAATAATGCGTGTCAAGCCCCGGAACGATGGAAAACGCTACACGCTAAAAGGCATGTCTGGTGCGGGGAGGTGTGTTGTGTTACGTAAAAAGGGGTGCCCGGCTCCCGCAGGGTTAAAGGTCCAAAAAATGCATTTTTAGATCATATTCCTCTACATTTCTTGACATTGGTAAGAGCGTGTTCATACGTGCAATATGGCGGCTAAGACCAATCGACGCAAGCGATAAGCAGCACACTAGAAAGAGAAGACAAACCGGTGAGGGACCATTTTCTACCTCTGGTTTTTCTTTTTCAATTGCGAAGAGGTATTGTATTTTTTGTGGGAGGAGAGAAAAAACGGAATTCCGTTTTAAAACGGAAAATCCCCATCCCTGACAGTGGGTGTTCATAACACGTTTGATAAGGGCTGTGTCATCCTTTGCCTTAATTACGGCACATTGACTTTTACAAGAATTTTAGGCAGGAGTTAAAGGGGTAACATTACGTTCTAACACATGACAGAATATCAATCACGAGAAGACTTGCTCCTAAGGTTAGGCAGCCATTTACCTTTCGAACATGAAACAAAGGATCTGTGCACATTTCACTGAATCGAGGCAAGAAGAGGCGCTCAGTCATGTCCTTCCCCAACAATGGAGCCATTTTGCTCATGAGCTGCAATTGAAGTAAAAACTGATTGACTTTGAGTAAGGCATAATGAAGGACAAAACATTTTATATAAAGACAGCATCATTGCCAGTTTTTCCTTTTTCTTTGGGAGGTCATTAAAAATACCACAGAAGAGATACAGTAATACAAGTGTGGCCTGTAAATAAAGACGGTAAGGATAAAGTAAGCTATGATTACATAAATCAATGTCTGCTGGACATTGCATGACACTATATCTACCCTTGTTTGAAACTACCCTTTTATCTGAAGCAACATGCATTTATCAGTGATGATGGTGACCAAAAGTAAAAAGGGAGGAAAATCCCCCCACCCCTCCCCCGTCACTAGTTAAGTCTATCTAATCTAGATCTATCACCAGTCTATCTTATATCTAGGCCTATCTAAAACTAGAGAAAACATCTTGGATCTCCAGATCTAGAACAACGTGAATGTCTTATCTAGATCTACATCTGAATCCGTCTATCCTCTATCACCACAGTATGACCGTTTTTTATTCTCCTATGAGGTTCGTTGATGTTACTGTTTAGTGTTAGGCCTAGAATAGATCTTGTCCGGTAGAATGAGAATTTAAAACCACTGCACTGCACTGGCAGAACAGACTGTATTACAATGGATGTAGAATCTAGATCTAATCACAGTTTAAAAAAAACAGTTTTCCATTAGATCTAGATCTTAGAAGGAATGCGAAGAGAATTAGGTGCATCCCCGGTTATACTCCAAAACGTCTTCATTTTGTTTATTTACTCTCTCATCGCCCAAAATCGTAATCAAGCATTGGTGTTCATCAAAAGTTCGTAATCGCAACCCTAATACCTAAAGCTTTTGTCCCCAGCGAATATTTCCAGAGGGTAATCCGCGACGATACCGAAACAATGAACAAAATACCATGTGCGATACCACCGGACATGAAATAACAAAAACATGGATTCATACATGTGCCGTCAAATAATTTCGCAAATCAGCGGAAATGGCACATCGACGGAAAATCGGCGGATCAGCTGAAGATCGAGGAAAATCGCGTAAGTCCAAGGAACCGAGGAAATTCCTCCTCTGACTTCAAAATCGCGGATTTCCGCGGAACACCATCATCACTACAAAATCTGTCATTTAAAGGAGTCATAAGAGTACGGTCTTGTTTTAAATCCGGACTCAAACACTTTTTAATAAAAGATTTTAGTATATAAATGTGAGGGACATCATAGTTTTCAATGTATTTGTAGTTTGCACCTCTTTCTCATTGCTTTTCGTTATCGTTCCGATCAACACTTACATGACGGAGCTTACGAATGGAAACAATTTCCATTTCAGCTCCCCAAGACAACAAATCTTTTAATGCTCCTTATGTATGTCAGGAATAAAGAGATTTTTTGACCATGTAGTTGTTTAAATTGGTGCGTTTTATGCAGTGCTTTAGTATGGCACACATCAGAAATGCAGACCTACAAATCTCTCACGTATAGGTATACAACACAAAATTTCACATCAAACCAAAATCAAAGGGAAACTACTACTGGTACCCAATAGGCTCATCTAAAATGAATGTGTAACCGATACATGTAAATTTCCTGCAATAAAACAGACAACTTGAAAGATTAAAGGTCATCTTCAAGTTCCCTTTTCCTGAAGCCCGCCATGCCGCCAGCTTGAATGCATTACAATGGAATGACCAAAGCCCAAGAAGCTGGGCACTCACTTTGACGAGAGGTAGAGTTGGGGGTGTCCACATCTGACAAAATGCCCCTGGCCTTGGACTTGGCTGCTTGCTGCTTCCGCTTCAACTCGTCCACGACCTTCTCCAGGGCCTCAAAGTTGGGCTGTTGAGGAATGAGATCAAAATCAATGGAGGAGTTACTTAGTGTACTACAAAGACATAAAATTCGTTAAAAAATATCGGAATGCCTTCTTGGAAGAAAATGTTCCCATGAACAAACTGCCAAGCCAAGCGGCTTCTATCGTAATGGAGATAAAATGACTTGGAGATTATCCTCTGTTATAACAAGCAGCCTCCAATAAGATCGCTTGTCACCCCTATTTTGTTTTTGTGTACCTTCATAATAAATCAGGCACATACATAATTCTGTTTTGACACTCATATGAAGTAACAAATATCTACCGGTCCTTACTGGTGGTTAATGTTGGTAGGTCAAAGGTCTTTACAGCTCACTCTAGATCTGCATTAAAATTGCTGATAAGGATTAAATCCATTACCTCTCTAAGTCAAGGAGAAGACAATGAAAGGAAGAAGAATGAAACAAAGGAAGCAGATCTTTCCCCCCATGCTCTTTCCTTTTTTCCAGAAGAAAACTGGTAGTCAATACAATGGTTTAAAAACACATCTAATAAACCTGGAGTAACGATGAGGAAAGAGCAAGAAAATGACAAGTAAAGGAACAAAAGAAAAGACCAGGAGTTTTGTCACATCACGCCATCTATACCCAACGTCAATTACTTCTATTAAAAGTCATGACAACAACACGCATGGGCCTCACCTTTGGTCGGGCATAGAGTCGTAAAATGGTAAGGCAAATCTGCTGTATTTCGTCTTCATCCACGCCGAAGAGCCAAAACCAGGGAGGGCTGTTGGGAAGAGGAATTCTAAGTTGACGGGCTGCGAGGTAGATACAGGCACAGGCAATGGATTCTGGGTGGAATCGCATGAAGACGTTCGACCGCAGGCTGTCATTCATGAAGTTCCTGGAAAACAAGAAAGAAAAAAAAGGCAATTAACTGCATATTATAAATTGGAAGTGTCCACCTTAATTCTATTGTAAGCCAAAATCTCTTGCTCAAGAGCAATAATTCATGTCCACGGTACTAAATCATGAAGGAAGAACCAAGCACCTGATCCTCTGGATTAAAGACAACTATAGCCAACACTTTGTATTCAAAATTTTCCTGTCAACTACTCTTCGGAATGAAATGAGAAGAAACAGCAGGGTTTGAAAAAGAGTTAAAGAAATAATTGGAAAAAAAAGGGAATAAAGTAGACCGTATAACACCTACCCCCACACTTTGCAATGAAGACAAAAAACGAAAGGCTTTCCCACAGATAACGATACTGAAGAAAGACTTACCAGGCACACTGTACAAGTTGTTTCTTTCCAGTACTTTTCAAAACCTCCAAGTACATGAATATAATCTGTAGATTACAAGGAAAGACCAAAACTGAATTAATAAAGGAATTCAAAGAATGCATTTATATTCAACATGCATATTGTCTTATAGGGATAAATCACAAGAAATAGTACAAAGTATGAACCATGTAACTGCTAGAATTTCTTTTTTAAATCGCTTCCTAGACAACTTGTGTGATTTTGCTCCTACAAACCCTCGACCATAATGCAAATATCTAACATGAACATTTGACAGGAACAATCTGTAATGAATAATTTGAAAAAAGTCCTACAAGAAAATGGTCGACGTCTACACAATTATCTCAGTAACTGAAGGGGGTAGCATCACAGGGGGTTCGTCACATTCTTATTTAGTGAAGTTCCATAGACAGCCATGAGCAATTCTCACTTTGTCTTTGTTTATCAAGACATTTTTGGTGATATTTTCATGTTGCTTTAATAAAATAATATAGATAACTGCCAAAACTTGTAAGGCAACTTGGGTTTCTTCTGTAAGCTTTCAGTGCAAATTTGCCTTACAAGAGCAAAAGCTTACCTTGTGGGGATGCTTGACGTGTACACAGAAGCCCAGCTCTTTGAGGACTCTGCGCTCACCTTTGATGACTTGGTTCTTCAGATTGATGTAGTGGTGATCCAACACCAAGGGGTCCAACGTTCTGCAGAAGAACAGGGACAGAGAACAAAAATTAAAGATACTAAAAGGGGCCAGCAGATAAAAGCCAGGAAAAGCGCCAGGTGCTGACAGATTTCAGCCAAGAATGAAGAAGCCTGCATTAAAGAAAAGGTAAATTAAAAATCAAACAGAAAGCAACATTTTCTATCACATAATATGATCAAGACCAAGCAATCAAAATAGAAAAATGTGTATAATGTTCAAAGTTCACTTTTCTTTTAACAATGAGTTGTTTTCATTTATGCATATAAGACTCCATTGGAATACTTTTTTTTACTTTTTTACATCAAGATCAAATTGAGAGTTTCTGGTTATCATACATGAAACAAACACTTGTTTTGGGGTTTGTTTTTTTGGATCTCTTCATCAATTTCACATAAACATGGGAGAAGATGCGAGCAATGTAATAAATTAATTAGAGTAGCTGCTAATAGAAGGCCACTTGTTATAATGAAGCAAAAAATGTTCCTCGACTTATTTATCATTACAATAAGAGGCCATCAATTAGTAGGGCTGCTCCCAGAGGAATAGAGCAAAGACAGAACAGCCAAGATCAATAATAGAAGTCAGACCTCTTACAGATCGATAATAGAAATGGAACTTCATTACAAAGAAAAGGAGATCTCGATTTACCATGATAATTTACAAAACATTAAAAACATATGGAAACATGGCAAAATTGTCATCAACAGCATAACAACATGTCCTCAATGTGAATCTCCACTCTGAAAAAAAAACAACGCCCACAAAGGATTTCACAAGCCCGTTCCAAGAAGAAAGTGGTTCACTGCCATGTTTGATGTCGCACTGACAAGTCCCAACAGAAATCTTCCGTCAGCACCGGTTTGAATTTGCACATCCCCAATACGTCTTGAACTACGAGGCATTCGTGCATGGAAAAGTAACAAAATAACTCATCCAAGCTTGCAAGGCATGTGGAAATGACCCTAGGCCATTCCCACCGCATAGCATTCATCACAACTCTCAAGGAGCAGCAAGTCCAGCAACCCCACCAACTGTCTACCGCATCTGTAAAAGAGCAGCAACATTTGATGAGGAACTTGGGAGCTAATGCAAGGCAGTGGCAATGTAATAAAGCTGTGCATATGTTACCACACAAGTTATCAGTCTTACATGAGATAAGCAATCAATACAATTCAGAAGATAAAGTTCATAAACAATTATCTACATCATTGAGTGCTGGCATTTGTGAAAAAGCAAACCTGAGGGTGTGTTTCTTCTGGGATTTCTGTCCTTTTTTTTTTCTTTCTTTCTCAGGTTTTTTTTTTAGCCTTTTAAATACAAGTCGTGTTTTTCCACAGCTCAAATCGGCACTCCAACAGCAAGTGATGAAAACAGGCTGTTTCTATTATAGTAGTGACCGGCTCATGGGCGACACCCTGGGGAAGTTTGGGGTGGCAGGGACAAAGGCCTCTTTCGGTCAAATAATTTTACAGAAAATTTGATCCATGGAGTCAGAGACAATTTCAAACCATTTGAAAATGATTTATTATAACAGTAGCCATGTGTTGATAATTCTGTAAGGAATTTTGTAGTTGTTTTTTTCTTCTGTCTGCTTTGAATGCGGAAAGTATTTTCCATCGCTGAAATAAAATTGTGGGTCTGCAGAAATGCGGATTTTGGAGACACTGATGTATGAGAACATTTGTAAAAACCTCATAGGACTGTTAAGCATTCATTTAGGTGCCTACGTAAACGGTCTCTTTGAAAAATCATAAATACTATGAATTCTTAATCTTCACACCATCAGGACAAATTAATGCTCTTGCAAATCGTTTAATTCATGAGAACATAAGGCTCCGCAGTATTCTCGCACATCGAATTACACATGTCCACGTTTGTTTGTAACATTGCTAAGGCAGGCTGGCACAAAAAAGCCCCATTAAATTATTCTCTTATCAAATTCCCTCCTACCTTCAGAAAAAACCCACAAAAAACAAGCCAATGAGGAGACAAATAAGACAATGACTGTAGTCCACTCCAGCCGATGAAAGCTATTACATCAAAGAAAGCATCTGTGTGAATGAATTGCAGCACCCAACTAGAACATCTCCCCCAATTTGCAACCATTAGGCTGGAATGCATCTACTGGTTTCAACTTGAAAAACCAGGACGAGCGCTATCAAGAATACCGAGTGGCACAGGAATAACAAATTGGAAAAAAAAAGATACGCCTGAGGTTTCTCGATCAGGACAGAGCCTTAAACTGACAGGGTGCATTAATTTCAATATCGAACCTACTGCCATGAATCTCCCGATTGGATACTTGAGGTTATCACGCGACCCAATAGTGAATGGGGTTGAACTTTGTGCATTGCCAACGCTCCTCATTGTAGACAACCTGCTCACCTGCTAGGATATTTGGTAATAGATGATGGCCACTGATTGATCTGATTGAAAAGATGCAGGCTAGGCAGGACAACTAACAGGAGAGGTTGACTTGCCTGGGGTAGCCTTTACCTAAGAACCATTGGCGATTTATTGCGTTTCAACCAATTTTGTAACCAAATACTAAATCACGGTATTTAAAACCAGCTAGTCGATACCAAGACAGAAACATGATCCAGAAATGCTATCGACGTAAAACATAAAATAATACTTTACAGGCAGTTTCCCCATGTAAAACCATGTCCAAAAAAAAGCACAAACAAATGGAAAGCTTTCAAAGGAACAATGACAAAAAAACAATCCAATTCGATATCGTTCGCATGCTTGTCGAAGCAACAAATTTATGTACAATATTGCTTTCAGTCTTCTAGGGGGTGTAAGTGGTGGGTGTCTGATTTCATTCTCAGCTCCTTTCAAATTATAGAAGCCAGATAGCCTTTACCAGAGATGCCAACTACAAATGAGCCAACAGAGGGACAAGTGTAGAGATTTGGAGGGACATGAGCAAAAAAAGAGGGACATATTGTACTAAACTTGCAGCCACAACTTATGCCCACTATCGCGAATGGTGAAAACAAGTAGTTCAACAAATATAGAAAGTACTTAATGAAGAGTAAATTCTTCAGGAGAATTTCATTGAACGGCATGGATTTTAAAAAAAATAAATGGGAGGACAACTGATATTTAGAAGGGGCAAGAGTTAATTTTAGGGACTGTCCCTCCAAAAAGGGACTTCATAAAAACCTCAATATTTGGGGACAATGAAAATTAATACCGCTAATGAGAGGAAGCAGTTAACGGCCAGTAACAAGTCTCATTTATTGCAGCCATGCAAATCAATCTCTTCACTGCCGAAATATCATTTCCATGAGATTCGTGTTTAGCATCTCACCAAGTTGCTTGTGAGGTACACTTTCCTTCATTTCAAACAGTGAATGCAGAATTGCAGAATAAACAGCTGTTTTAAGTAACGATTCAGCAAATTTCAAAGCGGTAGGAAGCTCTGTATTTAGCCTCAAGTCGAGTCTCAACATCTACGTTCAAAGCAAAGACCGATATTCACAAGTCACCAGACCAAATTCAAAGGCAAAACAAAGCATAGACCGTAGATCAAAACAGAAACATGCCACTTTAAAGGCAATGTAAGGAATGGATGTGACCTTCTGGAACAAATACAAGAACTAAGCAAAGCCGTCACAAGAAGAGCAAAAAGGAGAGGCAGAATGTTCCATCAAAACAGGCACTCAGTTTTCAAGCCTCATATCAATATTGTATAAAGAATATATCTTCCTGTGTAACCCATAAAGAATGTGAAAGATAATTGTGTAACATCCGTAAGCCCATTTTCATTGTTGGAATGATGAAGATTGAAATCTGCAAGAGAATTTTCAGGGACTTTACCATAGATCAAAGGAACATTTAGATATAGTTAGGTATAGTTATCAGCCATTCCAAATGCTGAAACTTTGTACAAAAAAACATTTCCCCGACCAAATAAAGAAAAAATGGAAAATGAGGTTACTGTTGCAAAAATGAAATGTTAGCAATGAAATATCATAAACACACCTAAAAGTTATGATAAGGAGGAATTGGAACCCTTGAAAAGCTAAAGCAAAAATAAGTTCTCATTTAAATAGACAAATTAAGCTAACATCAACTCCTTTGGTATCATAAGCAAGAAACATTTGGGATTTTTGGAAGACTTTCATTTCGGCAATGTGAAAGACATCAGGAAATACTCTAAACAGGTCCTACTTTCAGGAGCGACTGATGAAAGAATTTATTGAAAATATTTCCTTCCCTGCCATTACAATCAGTCCAGGAATCACAGTGCAAAACATGCACTAAAAACTAGGGATATGGAACAATGATGTTAGTCAGTCCTTTGTACTGCGTGTTTGAAATAGAACTTACTAACCTTTACCAGTCCCACACGAAGATGAAAACATTCAAGATAATTCAATAGGTGGTATAAAAAGAGGTCGGGGCTACCAGAAAGTCGAATCAGCCAACATAACCTACTTAGCCAAAATTAAAATACTAAAAAGCAACATCGAAGGAGAAGAATTCAAAATCAGAAAGAAAGGTTTAAAGCAGTTGTTTTTTTTTAAAGACTGCCTTTATCAAAAGACCAAATTATAACAAGTCTAAAAGGAGTGAAGTGATCAAAACAAATCTAAAACTGTCAACCAATATTGACAGTGAATACAAAAACTTAATCAAGGATAACATGTGCATCAAATAAAGCCCACACAATCACAGCTAACAAAAAGAACCAACAGAAAAACATTGGAAGAGGGTGAGAGGATGTACAAAAGTACTTCAACACGTACTTGCAGAAGGCTTCCATGCAATGAGTCAATGTAAAGAGGAAAAGAAGCAAGAAGAGGGACAGACATGTGAAAGAAGAAAAGAAAACGGGTTTTATTGTGATGCACACAGCACTACCTCATCCCTGCCCAGATTTATAAACAGACCTACAATACTTCTCTAAGAAAAGCTAAAAATGAATGGAGTAAATGAAACTATACTCTCCTATCAGCATTTAATTCAACGAAGCAAACTTGTCTGCCCCGTCAAAAGGATTTTTACTTCAAGGGAGCCTCATGAGCACCTGCACATATTTTGCTTCAAACTAAATAATAAATAGCTGTTGAGACTATTATAAATTTATCCAAAGCACCATTTTTCATACGGCAGATGGCAAATACAAAAGTGAAAGAAAAAGGAAGAACTAAACTTTCTAGTATAAACCCACTGTATACCACCCAAAATGTGCATATCTAAGACAGACATATACAGTCGCAAAGAGTACCCAATGCAAATGTGGAATTTTAGAATTATGAGCAAATTATTTCCATGGCAATGGCACTACAGATTTACAGAAAAGAAACAGGTTATAGGCAATCCAACCCTCTTCTCAAGAAACGGGAAATTGCAACATGACGAAACAAGACAAACCTGAAAAAAAAATCAGCGACAAAAAGTGACCCAAAATCAAGAGAGAAAAAAAGGACATAAAAGTATGGCATATAACTTTAGCAAAATCCTGATAGATGTCATAATAACATGGAAAAAAGAACAAACTGTGTAGCCTAAAATACCTTATTTTACATTGACCTCTTTGCAACAAAAAATCAATCAACATTTGCGTGCCACAAAAAAAAGGATATTCTAGCTCAATCATAACCTTAAAATTTTTAGGGAAATGTTAATAAAGAAAAGAATATATGGATGCCAACTCACTCAGAAATAAAATCCTGAACCTTCGAAATCGAGGAAGACACAGGTGTTCAGAACTAAAGAAAACACGGTTCATTATCACTTACTATGGTGCTACTGAAATCAAGAAAATCATTGAAGCTCTAAGGAGATGAACATAATGGAGGGGTGATGATTGGAGATGAACGGTTATTGGCAAACTATCCAACGAAGGGCGAGCCAATGTAAACGGTGAAAACTGAACAGTTGCTTACTTCAATTGTAATGTATGTACAAGTGTCTTAATAGGAAAAAAATGGATTTGTCCCCTAGCTTTGTTAAGTTCACAAGACTAGATGATACTGTGGCTTATTCATTCCATTTTACAGATTAACTTTGACGCTAAAGAGCAAATTACAAAGAAGGAAGGCTCATTTTGCAAAGCAAACGGCTGCATAGGTGAAATTCCCAATTTCAAACAAGCCGCTTATAGATCTAGTATCTAGTTCTGGGTAAAAACAAATAATATTTCGTGCCTGTAGCGGCCGCTTAACAGGTCTCTACTGTATCAGGATTTATCAAGAAATCTGGTATCTCTGATGTACAACTGCCATTAATTTGCTTTTGAAAGCTTTCCCTGATCTCAATTACTTCTAAATGGCCCATCCACAACAATCCAATAGAAACTAAGAAAGGAAGTAAAATTCACTGATTACATACCTAGCAATAAACTATTTCTACTTAGCTAGCACAATTCAAAGATAAACTTATTAGCGATTCTATGATGTCTTATGAATGAAAAGTCTGAGCCAATGCCTCGTTAAAGATTCAGCACTTTTGGCTAGAAGATTGTACGGCAAGTTTTAGAACTTCAAATGAGCAAAAATTACTGGACATCGTGTGTACGAAGTGGTTGCAAAAAAAATCAATACTAATTCAAAATGAAGTAGAAAAACAAGTAAAATTAAGCCATGTTGGCATGTACATTAAAATTTTTACAGTATTCTTAAAAAGATATTATATGCATGTATTAAAAGAATAAACCAAATTATGCCACCTTGCAAAAAATTCAACAGATAGCTAGGTGTGAATATGCTGGAAAGTCTTGCAAGGACAGTTGGCAATTCTGCCAGAAATGTGTTGCTATACCAATACTCAATTACTTATTTAATTTAGGGGCCTTCTATAGCAGTCCATTTTAAAGTGTCAAAACCAACAAAATTAAAAATGACGAATATTACTTTCATATTCCCCTACGTCTTTTTTTTATGAAATATGCTAAACCCCACCATATATTGTGGTTATAGAATAAAGATAAAGAAGACAGCAAGAAGAATAAAGTAAAGGGAAAGAAAGAGGCAGCAATTTAAAGCCTAATGGAAAAAAAACATAAAACATCTGAATTCAAGACTTGATTATGACAAGTCCCTTCTCATGTCAACATCAATAAAGAAGCATTCTGAAAATCAACATTGACACATGTCAAAACATACAAATAGCATAAATCCCAAACCAACCACCGATGGAAGAAGCCGTGAGTGTGCCGAAATGCAGATCAAGACTTGGCATCTAAAAGTATGTCACACTGGTTGCGGTAACAGACAAGAGACTTCCCCCCAATGCTGCCACGGAGATGAAAAAACGGTATTGACAATGGGGATCGCTCCAAAGTCTTGGCAAATGGCAGGCAACACGCAAGGTTGAAACCAGGAGTGCCATTAAGACATTTGAGTTGCATCCCCGAGACCCGTCTCAAAGCTTTGCGCCGCTGCCCTATATCACCTGATGGAAAAGATAAAATGATGGACAGGCCTTGTCCTTGCATTAATAAATGTGTGCCTCAGAATAATGAATCGAGCATTTAATGGTAAGACCACAAACTTATTAACTACAGTATACATTAAGGATAAAATGACATTGATCTACATCGCTGTGCCTGAACATCATTAGATGACCAAATGCATGCCAGTGGGTGGTCAAAGCCAATACATTGAATGTAAACAATATAAAATATCTGATTTTTACAGGAAGAATATTTGCTTACATAAAATTTTGATACCTGATGTAATTTTGGTGGAAAACTTTGAAAGCTAGAAATCTGTGTGGACCACACAGGCAAAAATGTCACTAATATAGATCTTGCTATTAGTAAGACAGATTTCACTATTTCTGAACTGTCTCAAGTATTCATGGAATATGAATTTTTTAATGCCTCTCTTAAAACTGAGAAACTACAAAAATTGACAAAGACGAATGAACACACAAGCTCTCTTCCCCCCCCACCCCCAACTCAGAGACAGAAATTGTTTCAAGAACTACTCCAAAAGGGTCAAGGATAAACCCAAGATACTCTCAATAAACTGATGAATGAGCATTCACTTCGGAGTATTGTACTCAGGATCAACTGAATTTACATTCCAGTTGACATACAACAACATAGTATTTTTATTAAGTTCATAATTACGAAAGAAGGAGTGAATTTGCTCAAATATACTTGCATTGTTTTGTATTATATGCCGGCAATAGGTCCCTCTCCCACAAGTCCATTTTAAGCAATGCATTGAAACAGAACACCCCACCTCATTATGTTGGAGAATAAGGTATGACGTAATATTAAGCTGTTTGACTGGCATGCATGGTCATTTTAAAACTTGTTAAGTGTTTTTGGTAACAAGTCTGATACAACGTCACATTGCATGGAACATATTGCAACCTTTTTTTTCTTCAAAATATACATAATATGTAAAACCTTGTACAAGTAATCTACTAAAGGACGTAAAGCCATTAGATGAAAAATAAAGATATTGGTGGGTTCTTATGCTTTTGAAGTTGTAAAAGAAACATGATTTTGTATTCTTAATTCAAAGAATTTACTCTCAGAGAAAAATAACATCAGCATGCCAGAACTTTATCAGTCTCAACTAATATCTAAAAGAAACCTCTAAGATATCACACAAAAGATTACAATGGACATACAAGCAGATACTGTTATTTCCACTGAACGACAGTCTTACGAAATATTGTTATTTGAAGTAGTGCATGCTATAGTAACTGATCACATTAACTACAGGCTCTGCTCATCAAGGAAGGAAATATAAATATGAAACAAAACGATGAGCTGTGCCCATACTGATTTCCCATATTCAGTTTATTCTGCACTTTAAAAAGACAAGAAGCTGAAAAATGTTTTGAGAGTCCACTATGAAACCCCCGGCCCTGTGTGTGTTGTAAAATTACTATTTTAATGTTCACCAATGCCACCTCAATTCAAACATTTGAAAATGCATTCAAAGTAAAACCAAGAGTTAATTTTGTTTTGTTTTTCCCTTCAGTCTCAAGGGGGTTTTTTTAGCTTTTAGTGGTGTGTGGTTTTTGTCTTTCCTTTTCTTATCATTCTGTTCTGTTGGGTCCCATCACCCTTTCTTGTTCGGAAAGAAGGAGCTTTTACATTACTCATTATGGAACATCTTGAGGAATTGCTTTTAAACTTCATTTAAATCATAACTCAACATCTTGAGACTGCTTTAAAGTTTCATTTAAATTGTCAGTCAACATCTTGGAAAGACAAGTCTCATTGAGATGGAGGATGAGAATTTCATTTAGAGACCAAACGACCCAGAAACTCTCAATTTACTTGATCATCAAAACATGGATAACCATAAGCCAAAAAAAAAAAGAAGATAAAATGCTTTCAAACTCATTGTAAAAAGAAAAGTGGAACAGACTTTGATCATCATACAAACCATCAACACCACAGAAGATTGGGTGGGCCAGCCATCTGGTTGAGCAAGGTAGCGGAGGAGATAAACAACGATTGGTTAGTCTATCTCCAGCTTTTCACTTCTCAAACCAAGGGCAAGCCTTTGATCTGTGCACATCCAAAGGGGAGAAAAGAAAAATATAAAGTCAGTATTGGAAACTAACAAGATGAACCCTTGAACACAATTTCCAAAAACAATTGAACATTAATTACGTATACGGTACAGAAGAAAATAAATTTTGCTTACCGTCAGCAAGTGAACAATTTGAAGGCATTTTAGCAGACTAATCGTAAAACAGGACATCTTTTTAAGACAGGGAAAAAATAAAATAAAACATCCTCGGTATTGCTTTACAATGATTTGAACAGAGGTCCATCTTTAAAAGACATTTCCTCTGCTTGGACAACTGAAAAGGTGAATGCAGGTTAGAATACAAGCCATCGACATTTCAAAAAATATATATTATAGATATTAGAAACCAAATACTTACTTTTTATTTCGGACTTGTTTGATGTGGTGAAAAACATTTATCACATCACGGTTCCGCCTGGGACACTCTTCAATTTTGGAGGCTAGCATAATGCTTGCCATGGCAACAACCTGGTAAATGGTAAAGCAGATTAAACGTAGAGACATTGAAAAACAACTACATCGGCCACCTCAAAAGGCATCACTGGAATTCATTTACTTAGAAAATTAATCTTGTATAAAATAAAATTAAGAACAATACAGTGGAATCTCCTGATAACGACATGGCCTGGGACCGTAGGTGTATGTCGTAATTTGGAGATTGTCGTTATAGGGAGATTTCCAAGATGGCAGAAAAAGGGGGCGTGGACAGGCATAGGTAATGAATGATTCGATCACTGTTCATTTATATACCAAGAGCAATGAATTAAAAACACCTTTTCATTGGTCAGAAAACAAGCGATCTCATTGGCTATGAGGTTAGAGTTTTCATTGGTCGGAAAGACAGCGATCTCATTGGCTATGAGCTAGCTCAAGTAGAGTTTTCATTGGTCGGAAAGACAGCCATCTCATTGGCTATGAGCGAGCTCGAGTAACGTGTTCATTGTTCGGAAAGACAGCCGTCTCGTTGGCCAGCAGTGAGCGCAAGTTGGGTGTTTT
>JAUEKT010056616.1:0-15047 GCA_031762655.1 Doris verrucosa
CCCACTCTTTTCCCCCAACATCAAAAAACAAAATAAATACTACCAATTTTCCATGTTTCCCCAAACATGATTTCTCCCCTTGTCTACTAGTCCATGAAACAAATCAGCAAGGCAAGAGGCGTTAGACAATAAGTAAATGATAGACAAAGTATTGAATTGCCCCTTAAAAACAAAGACATATGATGCTGAAGAATAGACAGATAAAATCTTGATACAAATGGGACCTCTGCATCTTTCTTGTCTCTGTTCTTATGGGATCATTCAATTACTTTGTCTAATGTTTACTTATTGTCTCACAGAGGTCGTGGATTTGAGTCCCGTTTGTGTCAAGATATTTCTCTGTCTATTACTTTCTCGTCTTTGTCCTCATGGAGCTATTCAATTATTTTGGCAGTCATTTACTTATTGTCTAGTCCATCTGCAGGCTTACTGTCCACATTGTTCGTAATCAAGAATCTACTCAATGTTAACCTTTTTCAGTTTGCAAACTTTTGAAACGGCTGGTATCTGAATTCTAGATCTAACAAAATGTATTTCCTTCAGACTTTAGTGCCATAATCCTCTCCTGTATTGATTGCGCCTTAAGATCTATTTTCTCACCATTGACAGTGAAGGAAAAGTTGAAGGACTTGGTTCAGTAAGTTATGTCTCCCTCTTTTCCTCATGCGTCTCTCTTGATCTCCATGCCTGTCCCTCTTTTCGCACTTTTAAATTTGACACTGATCAAGCAAATGCAATTCCTCAACTCTGTGTGTATTTTTGTCCGTTCCTAGATCGCCAGGGTTTGTCTGATCCATCCTCTGTAGAGCGCATCCAAGATCGCTTGGTGGAAGCCCTCAAGCTGCAGGTCAGTCGCAACCACTCAACGGAGGAAAATCTCTTTGCATCCATCATCATGAAGCTGCCGGAGCTACGCACGTTGGGCTCCCAGCACAACGACCTCCTTCGCTGGTACCGCATGCAGTGGAATCGTGTCAGCCTGCCGCCTTTGTTTGCGGAAATTTATGATATTCCCAAAATCCATTCAGATGCCCAAGCATGAAACGTCACCAGGAAAAATCAGCATTTTTTAGTTAAAAGTTCAGCTCCCAGATTTACAAAGCAGAACTAAAGCATCCTTAACTATCACCGTTCAGCCATCATTTTCATCATATTGTCCTTTCACTTGTTCCATATCCTGGTATATTGTATTACACGTTTTGTAATAACGAATGAAGGAACACCAGTGCTTTTAAAGTTATTTTGCATAGTTTGTATTGAAAAATTTATACTGCACAAGTGCTCAATCTTTCCATGCATTTATAGATCAACTACAAAACTAAAACATTGAGTTCTAAGGTTTATTAGCTTATTTGTTTATTTTTGTTCTAAACAATTCCTCAAAAGAGGGAAGATGTCATCATAGTCACAGCCAATATTCCAAAGTTTGTATAATGATGCAAAGGATGATATTTCATCTTTTACCGTGTTAATGAAGAAAATTTATTTTTATGTGGGCATGTGTGTATGAGTGTGTGTTTATAAATTGCTTAGAGGTTATTTAACTTGTTAAATCCTTTATCCTTTCTGTACTCTCAATGAAATTTGTCCTATGATAAAGGTAAAAAAGCAACACTTAGAACTGAGTAGTTAGGGAAACGCTGTGTGAGAAATAAAGGTATATGTCTTCTTCTAACATATCACAAGGGAGGTTTTAATGAAGGTTTTTCCTTGTGTTGGAAAGAGACTTGTTAACAATCTATATTTTTATTGATGTTATATAATGGCTCATGTAATAATTTATAAGCATGATTGTCCTCAGCTGTTTTAAATGACATAATTGAGGTGACATTTTGAGAGTGGCTGATACTCATGCTTAGCTAAGGTCAGAGATATAGAGAATAAATGTATGACTCCCTAGTGTTTTTGAACACATAGTGTATTCTATGCTGTCTCTGAGACGACCATGTTAAAGAAGTTAGGTCAGATTTTTTGGCTTTAGTAAAGCAAATGTACATGAAAGGTTGACAAATCTTCTTAAATTGATTGCTTTTGCTTTCCTTTCTTAAACCATATCGAGAAAGTGCATCTTGAAGAAGTGTAAATTTTAACTGTACTTTTGCCACATTCGATATTCAAACAAAATTTTTCTGAACAAATAAGCTGAAGCTAAATAATTGAACTTTTAATTCCTCAGGTTTGTTTTGTTCTTTGCAAATGTTTGTTAGCTTTTATCTCATTTTCATCCTCCTGACTCCCCCTGATGTGAGTTTTGTGATAATTTCAGCTCTCCCTGTCGGCTCCTCTTTTTTTATTGTCCAGTCAGCATATTGTAAGCATTGTGGTCTTAATGTCAGCAGTAACTTCCATAGTCTTTTTTCTCTCTTTTGTTTAAACTAAGTGGTATTTTGATGATATTAGTAAGATTATGGCCGATGGAAAGGTTGAATCATCTGTTATGCTCTATGTTGATGCAATAAGGAAAGCTAGAAAAAATGTAGCTATGCATTGAGTATGGCCACAATGATTAAGTATTCACTGCCTTAGGGTAGTTACTCTGCAATAGAATTTTGAGTTTATTTACGGATGTATGCTTGTATTTAGGGAAAGCATGACAATATTACACTTTTGTACTGTGCCATCAGGAAGACGATAATTGTTTGGAAGTACAAATTCTTACATATTAAATTATTCTTTATTTTTCTACCAGGCCGCGATAGGTAGTATACAATCGTATTTTAATCCATCACAAAGAGTTTTTCTTTTGTCCAATTATCATAAGAGGTAGTTTTTCTCTATATTACAAAGTGTGCCATTCAAAAGGTGAAGAAACACTTGCTATTTATTCGCAATTTTTTGTGAAAGTGTTTCTTTATTTATCTATATATATACATATATATATCTATCTGTCTTAATCATTTATGTGAACATCAGATCTCCTTGTAACATCTTACCTTTTAAGAGTTAATTTTGTATTCATACCTCAAGTTATAAAATGGTGGTATGTGGAAAGTTCCGTTCATCAATGCCATTACATTAAATATTAGAGAGGTTGTAGTGGCATGTAGCGTGCAGTGATCCATCTGTCATTTGCTTTAAAAGTTGTGGGAAAGTTGAATGAATAGAGATTTGAAAGGGTGCGCCATAACTATTTTATTGGATACATATGAAAAATTCATAATCTGAACAGTTTTTCACGCCTACAGCAGTTGATTTCATTAGTATGTTGTTCATCATATGTCAGGCATAAAAAAATGTCCATAAAATATCAAATGTCTTGCCTGCAAAACAGCTGGTGTTTTTTTTTTTCACACATGAATTGTCAGCCCAATTATGAAATACCGGTATTATTGACATGACCACAGCAAAGCTTTATTTCAAATTGCCAGTTTTATGTGAATCCATCAGTGCAACTTTTCTGTTGTGTTTTGTATGAATGTCATAAAATTTTTAAAAGTTATATATGTATACATACATATGTATTCCTACAGGCTAAGGAAATAAGAAATTAGGCATCACGTCTTTTATTTAGAGCGCCCAGATTTATACTAGACACTGTGACTTAATTAATTTTCATGACATGTATTTCTGTGGAGTATTTGTTGTTTTAACACTGTATTTGTCCTATTTTGTATTTTACTTCAAATTCAAGTGCTGAGACAGTTAGTTCAATTGTATTTGGAATGTTTCATCTTGAAATTCATACCAAGTAACTCACAATGATTTTCTCCTTCTCTTCTATTGACGTCACTTCTTGCCCCTTTGTCTGCCTACCGCTTCTCTCAGGGACCAGAAATCTGGCATATTATCAATATGGGGAATACGTTTGATATGTTTGTTTTGGCACATATTTTTCATGTCTGCCATCTTGTCATAAATACTCTCATATGCAAGAGCAAGTCGATTCATACCTGATGGTACTTTCATTCATTGGTCCTCCGCTTTCAAGGCTTGCTACAGAGTTTTTCTAGCGGGAAAAGTTTCACTCATATTAGAAACTCATCCTATACCCTATACATCAGAAAGCCTTGGTCTTGCCATCCTATAGCTTTTGTGAGATTTTCAAGCATTGAGTCACTAGTTTATGTTCACATGAAAAGTGCAGGGGTGATCTTTAGGGTAATTAGCAGCCACAGCAAAAACTGTCAAGAATCTAGATAAGGGACAACAGCTTCGGATCAAAGTCCCAGTTTTACAAGTCCTTGATCGTCCCTTTTGCTTCTCTGTGAATAGTTTGCCTTAACGCTCCAACCTGAATCGGATAAAAGAATTGCAAAGTTTTGAAAGTTAGTCTTTCCATAAACTCCTCCTCATCAGGAATGAGGAGCACAAAGATGAGTATGAATGTCACTCAGGAATTAAGTAAAGACAGGAAGGTAAACAAGGACCTCTCCTCACCAATATCGGATACTGTGAGCTGACGTGGTTTTGACCCAACACCAGGCATGATGACCCCAGTGACCCTCGTCATTGGTCCAAGTCAGTGAGTGGAAATTTTAATCTTGCAACAGCAACTTTTATTCACCAGGGGGCAAAAGCGTAATTTCTTGAGATATTTATCTGCGTTCCTGTACCTACGTACGTCAACTTGAGTCACTGTTGCTGACTTGACTGATTGTGCAGGATTGTTTGAATTTTAATTGAAATGAGAGTCATCTCTTGAACTAAATTTGAAGTAATTCTTCCTCATTTCACCAAAGTACATGAGTGAGGAAGGAACCACAATAGATTGTCGGTGTATGCTAGAGAAACATAATATTGTCTCCTTTCACTCTCTCTCCATCTTAATGTCTTAACTTTTCTGTTATTTGCTCGCATGTACGTTTTTTCTTTTTGTTGTCGATGGGGTTTTATAAAAACATTTTTGTTGTGACACATGCTCTTAA
Organism: Doris verrucosa; assembly: GCA_031762655.1. Classification (NCBI taxonomy): domain Eukaryota; kingdom Metazoa; phylum Mollusca; class Gastropoda; order Nudibranchia; family Dorididae; genus Doris; species Doris verrucosa. The sequence goes on from JAUEKT010056616.1 coordinate 4,866, forward strand.
GTGCCTGTTGAAAGCTGACCTCTTGCTATAATTACCTCACTTCTCAGAATCTATAAAGAAAAATATTTTGTGATGATAAAGGAGGATATGTTCTTGAAAAAAAAGGTCATAAGTAGACTTCAAAAATATATTATTGACTAATTTGTTTATCTCAAATGTTTTACCAAGCATTTAAATCAAGTGGACTGAAGATTGACGGAAGAAGATTATTCCTGAATGTTTAGGAAGGTCAGATTTCTAGAAAGGCGCCATCCGCATGATTGTCATTCAACTGCACAACAAGGAAAATTGATTCAACTGCACAAGGAAAATTTATTCAAACCTGTTTAATGTCTGGTAGTTGTGGGGGTAGCTTGAGGATTCTCCAATTCATTTGAGTCACCAGCTGTCTCTGCTTCTGTGTCTCACTGGGGCCTTTCAGTCCTGTCACTTCATGTCCTGGCTTGAAGCAATGTGAAGAACTTGAATGCTCTGATGGGTGTGGTTTTTAGTGGAGAAGCAGCGTGATATCTGTGATGGATATTCCTAGCTTGCTTGCACACTGACTGACCAATGAAACTAATGCCATATCCTAAGCGGAAAGCCTGATGTGTGCTGATGCTCTCATTATAAGGTTTCATAATGGCAAGTTTGGAAGACCCCCACGAGTCCTACCACAAATATCAAGGCTGCCTGAGTTGCAAAACACATTGCTGTCCTAAAAGATGCTTCTCGTTTCGCTATTTTCAATATTAAGACTAAAATCCATGACACTTTGAGAAACCAATATCTTTCCAAATGTTTCAGTCACATAATCAATTGTCCCAGGTCTATTTATCCTGATGCAAATATACCATCTTTATGTAGGGACCAGTGCCCAGTGGATGTAATATGAAAGCAGTTAAATGCAAATAGAAAACCTTAAAGCAGTAGAAAAAGATGTTGACAATAGAAGTAAATATGTTTCATTTTCTTGTCATGGCTCCTAATTTTTTTTCAACTTTTTGGGGGGCTCATTCTCTGTTGTCATCATATGTTAAGCAATTGATTTAGATGTTTTTGAAAGTAAAGTACGTTAGAATAGGACAATTTTACAGAAGTTATCGCACTTTTAATATTTTATTGGGTTTATTTGAATTTGATTAAGATGGCAGCTTTGTCTCACAGTTCTCATCCTGGGATGGTTATAAAGGGAAGCAACTTTCTACTCTCCTCTTATACTTTATATAGTAGTTGGAGCTGTATTTTTTATATTTTCTCTGGCACATGTCTCTCATCTTGTGATTTTGCTTGGATAGATCTTTGATCACAACTACTGCTGGGTAAAGAAGAAGATATAAGGTTTTTTATTATCAGAAAATTGTATAGGACAATGGTTGGTTTTACACCTGTAGTTATGAATTCATTATGTTCAAATGTCTTTGATTTAATCTGGATAAAAGTCTACATGTCATCTTCACAATTGAATTACTTGGTGACGGCAACAGCCTGGTGATATCTTAATTTTATTTATCCCTTTCTTCAAGCTTTATTTTGAGTTTTTGAAACAATTCTTATTATTTTGCAGTTCTAATTGATTTATATCATTGTTTGATGTCCATTATAATGCTTTGTAAAATGTCTGTTTTACCTCTATTGTCATGCAAATATAAATCACTGTATTTAATTTTTCACCTATCATGAAAGTATTTCTACTGTATTGTGCATTTTCTTTTGAAAAACCTACTAAAGTATGAAATATGTGGATCCGTTTGATGTCATGAATGGTAGCATTTTATTGTTAATTTATCCTGTCTTGAAAAGGTTAACTGGCAAGAGGAATAGGCCAGTCTGTTTTTATTATTAAGCTTAGTTTGTGTCATTTCTTGTGAATTTTGTTGCAACCTATTTGTTCAAGCCTGAATGCGTATGGTTTTTGGGTCGGATTAAAAAAAAAGGTGTGTTGTTGATAGTTGTGTTTTGTTTTTTGTTGAATGATCCAAGCATTAATATACTTTGTTTTACTTTCCTAAATCTTCTTTGTGACAAAGTTCGATTTTTTATGTTGACATTTCTGTTTCATTGAAGGACTTTACTACACTACCCGTAATAGTAACTCGGAAAAGAAAAGTTTATATTGTTCAGTTGTCATAGAAGAGACTTTTCAACGATTTCTGGAAAATTGATTAACCCTTTGTGCTGTAGACTCGTGGACTCGCTTTAAAATGTTTAGCACACAGAGCATTTTTAACAATGCTTTTGTTGCACACGGCTGTATACCTGAGCTTTGGAGCAAAAAACCTGTATATATACTCTGTGTTCTACTGCTTGAACAGGGCTTTGGTATCTAGCACTTTAAGCCTTTATGTACTTTAGCGGTGCCACGGGCTCTAAGGGTTAAAAGGCCATCAAGGAGCTAGATGTCTGCCATGGGCCAATTGGGAATGAGGGTAAGCAGGTGTGGTGTGAAAATTCATAGCATGTGTAACTTAATTCTTTCTATCTGTGTTTGAATCATTTTGGAATTGTTAACCCCTTCAATCTAAAGAATAGTTTTTAATAATCTCAACTCTAGAACAGAAGAACAGGTATCAGAACCACATTTTAAATTCTTTTTATTATCTGTTTTCCTCTGAATTTAATCGTTTGGATGGGAAAATTTACATGTTTACATATTTGTATTTTAAAGAATGGCTCAGCATTTATGTAATTGAAAATAACTGTACGATACAGTACTGTCTTTCAGAAAAATTAACCTGTTGTTAAGATCTAAACGTGAATATACAAAATGCGCACAAGTTAACAGTATCATGATAAGCCTAGAGCAAGAACCAAGGGGGAACCTTGCATGTTATCTTGCAACATTTTGACATTCCAACAATTCAGTCTTGTGGCATTCCAAAGTCAACAAGGATTTGAAAATCTTGAAAAAGGAAGTGGGAATAGCACCTCGGTGAAAATCAATGTTGTCACTTTGGTATTTTGCTACGAATTGAAGTTTAAAAGTTTTCAAGGTTTCACTGAGAAAAATCTATTGTTCATCACATTCTGCTTCTTTTGTTCAAAATAAAAGGCATGTTAAAGCATAAAAATCAGAGCTTTAAGCTTCTCCATTAAAGATGGGATACAAGTTTTAATGATATCCTTTGGTTTAGAAGTGAGGCAGTTTGAAATTATAGACACAATACAATATTTTCCTACCAGAGATGCAAAAATATCATCTTCAACATCATCATGCATTCTTGTCCATAATGTAAAAAAAAATAAAAAATGTAAAGGGTATCTGTTGAAAATTACAGCTGACAAAGTAACTGGGAAAAGTTTTTTTTATTTGTTTTTATTTCATGATATTTGTTTTTAAATAGTTTACTGCTGTCAAGTGTTAAAATTGTCTGAAATATTTTGTATCATTTCATTCATCCTGTCAGTTTTCATAAACATTCTTTTGTTTTTCTTTTATCTTGATAATATTTGTTGTAGTTGTTCTAAGTTTTTCATTGCTCCTTACTTTTAATTCCATACAATCAAAGTGGAAAGTTGCAAAAAACTTCATTTTATACTTCACTAATTTCATGATTGATAATTATTTGCAGGAATGTAAAAAAGGGCATTAAATAGAGTGATAGAGTTAGCTCGTTCACTAGAAATAATTTGATCTTTGTTGTTAAAGTAATTGAGATAATGAAAAACAAGTTATAATAGAGGTTTCGGTTTGTATCTGATCATTTGATCAGAACTGATTCTGATCATTTGATCAGAACTGTAATTGAAATTATGTTGTAAATTATATGGCTAAGAAAATCGAATAATTTGGTTCATACCAGTTTTAGAGTTTATGTCTTCACATACGTAGAATGTGTAAAGAATGTTGAAATAATTGCTTGCATATTTATTGCAAGGCAAGATTATCAATAAAAACTCAGATTACTAATTTATCTTTTATCTGGTTGTATTCTGCAACGTAAATATAAAATTTAGGTTATAACTTTCAGTAAATAGACAAATGTTATTCATTATCTTACCTCAAGTTTGGTTTGGGCTGGCTTTTTTCAAGTGCTTCCACTTATGTTTTCTTTAATTTGGTTTTGGTCCTCTCTTTTTAGCAAGCCATGTGACACAGGATAACTCAACCACAATTTTTTTCTTCCTTTGATTGAAACGGCTGTGCATTTGTAAAAAAATCTTTTTTGTTGTATTTTTTTTTAATGTTTGAAAAAGTGCCACCTATAAAACTGTGAACTGAACCCCATTTTAAGTAAGGTATCTGTCTAAATATATGTCTGTTATCTTTACTTGTGTATTTAATTTACTTGTTTTCCTTTTGCCGTTTAAATGTAGTTGTACTAGCCTTTCCTCTAATTACTTTTGTGTATTTTAAAAATTTTTCTTTAATACCTTTCATACCAACTGTGAATCAAGAGCTGGAATTGTATAAGATACGTGTGTAAAAACTGTGTGTGTGTGATTCAATCGTGTATGTGAGAGCCGTGCTTTTCTTTCTCTTCTTTTGTGTCTGTATGCCCTGATGACTTCTTCTCTTTTGCTTTTTTATCTTCATGCGTTTTTGGGTTTTTTTTTTGCATTGTATATTGTTATACAAATTCTCTTTGATTCATCTGTTCTGCCTGTTTTGGTTTGATTAGGCGAACAAATCACACTTTCAAGTACAAGGAAAGGGCTGAGGACATAAAATATATTTGTGATGATTTAAAAATCAACATTCATACACTGGGTTGTTGTTTTTTACATGGCTTTCGTTTTTTATGAAACAGATAAAGATTGAAACAAAATGATAAACTGTAAACAATCCCCCCCACCCCACACACACCCCCTCCCCCCACCACACACACACATGCACATGCTAAAAAAAAATATTTTAGGGTGTTTTATCATTGGATCTTTTCACTTTTTCCTGATTTTTTTTCCAAACTCTTTTGTACGAGTATGTTTTGAATTAGTCTGATTCATGCATAAAAGATACCTCAGTCAGTTCTTTGACAAAAATATCCTTTTACCTCATTCTCGTTGAGAGCATATATTTTTACCTCTGAAGAAACGTGATGTCACTTTGATATGAATTGTAATGAAAAGTTCCCTTTTCTTTTTTATGAAGATTTAGATTTGCTATTTTTTAAAGCAATATTGTTCATGGAATATGCTACCAGACTCACCATCTCAATTCAATTCTGTCGTAAGGCTACCTCATTCGTGATTGAATTTTTCTCCTGGAGAGATAAAGCTATTATAAATCTTTTGGATGGATGCCTTGCCTGTTACTAGTTATGGTGGAGCAAGTATTTCACATGTAATGCTGGTAGTCAACTGGATAATACAAAAATACGAAGAAACAATAAAGAAAAAGAAAACAACAAAAGTCAAATCTCAGGACGTGTAATTCGGCTTCCTTATTCTATTTTTTCAGTGTCACATTTGTTTAATTATTTGTTGTTCTGGCATTTTTTCTGCCTCAGATCTACCTCTTTCTGGTTCCGGTTAATTGATTTTAAAGAAGTCGGTTCTTTTATAAATTGTCTTGCTCCCCCACACATTGCATGCAACACGCGTTATATACATAAGCAGGAGGATGAGTTGAACATTAGGTCATGTCTATCATGAGAATCATACAATATCGTATTTAATAACCCAAGATCAGTTGCAAGGCTAGTTACAATATTACAGCTACAGCCATAGACGTCATGAAATAGTTTGTTTATCATGAGAGTGCATCCTTTCCTATTAATAAATGAATGATATACAAAGTAATTGAATAGCCCCTAAGAAAGATGCATAGTAATAGACAGAAAAAAATCTTGCCACATACAGGTCTCAAAACCCTGATCTGTGTATCGTCACTCTCCGCCTCACCACAAAGAGAAAGAGCTGCTGCTAGGTTTCTGTACTCTTGGTTGGATTGCTTTGTTACACGCTTGCCAGTGATATACATTTGTCAAATACTGCATTGTAAAGGTCTTTGATTGCAGAGATTTATTGGAAATTTGAGATTGTTCTTTGCCCAAGATGAAAGACATACATCATGTTCTTCACTCTATTTTGTGGATGTTTTGCTATGACAAAGCGATCTATTTTGATGTTTGGACTTTAACTTATGTTTGATGATAAAGATAAACCCTTGTACCTTCCCTCTCTCCCACCACTGTTTGGCTGAAGAGGACACTCAGTACAGTATAGGCAGCACGGCAAGCATCTTTCTGAAAGAGAGAGAGAGACAACTTCATTTATATACTGCAGCCAGTGTCATAATACATTTCATAAATACATGATTATAGTAAGGTAGGATGGTCAAAAGTGAACACTGTCAAAGATGACTAAATCGTGTTGTATATGTGTTTGTGTGTCAGATGGAAAAGTGTGGTTGAGCCCTTTGCTGCCTTGAGATATCATAGGAAAAGTAGTAGTGGTAGTGTGTTTGTGCGTCTTAATGTGTGTGTGTACAAGTATATTGTATTCTCTTTTCTTTTTTGTCGAAATAAAAAGAGTTAATGATTGATTTTACTTTTTAGCAGTGATATTTATGTGTGAGTTATTTCACTCGAGCTCTGTTGTTTTTCTTCTCTAGTGTTTCATCACTAACCTAACCTTTCACACAACCTGCTCTAAGGGGTTTGACGTTGAAAGTTGCAACATCCTGTGAAGAATATACGCTAGCGGCAAATTCAGGACAATTAACACTACAGTTTTTTCTATTGCTTTAACGTTCTCAGAGGGGATGAAGAGAAGGAGACATACATGGCCCCATCCACCCCATTCCTCCTCTTTTTGTTTTCTGTGTACATAATCATAGTGTGACTTCATGTTCTATTGTTCCAGAAAGATCTGTTACTTTGGTATACAAAAGGCAGTTGAAAATCCTGAGCTAAGTTGAGTCGATAATTTTTTCAAATTTAAATCATCTCTCAGTTATTTGCATTTTGATGTCATATGTTTAGTATCCATTGTTTATTTAAAATTAAAATTCTCCCCCTCCCCCTCTATCCCTCTATTGAACCCTTCCATACATCTTTCTTGTTCCTCATCATTTAATCTAGATCATCATGGTGGTCAATGGGGTAAATAAAATATTAAAATCAACAAACAAACCCATGAGTTCTCTACCTTTTGTCGATTCCCTTTCATCTGTTTTCCTCAACTGTCCTCCTTGACTACAAATACTCCACCATGTTTCATCTCGACATACAGTTTTTCTTTTTCTTCTCGGACCATCTTTCTTGTGCGTCATGTGTATCTCAAACTCTGAACTTTCTCCTTTCCTCATGATTCTATTTTTTTAAAATTATAATTTGTTTGTTTGCTAATTGGTCCTCTTTACCAAGGATTTCTAACTGAACTATAAAGCCCTACCTCAAATGTCACATAATGAGCTGGTGAATGCAGTCTAGACTGGTGTCCGCTGCCAGTGTTATATGAGAGTAATAAGACTGCTGGCCATCTGCCAAAGGGGCGCTTCTATATTGGTCGTTTTTTTCCCTTTTTTTCTGTCTCAGTGTGTTTGACAGCCACACTTCTACTGAGGCATGGTCAGTGAATTAAGATAACGAAAGCCTTTCAACTTGTCAAAGACCTCCGGATATTGAAGTTGATTTACCCAATTCATTTCCCTCATCTTTGTTTTCTGTCTGTCTTTATGGCGATCAGATACCATGAGTCCTCACACTTATTCCTACCTCTACCTCTGATGGCATGCGTTGAGACATAAGTAGAATGTTCAACGCAAGCCATTTGCTCCTCAAAGTATCAAACTATTTCCGTCTAGACCTTACGCTTTAGACGGTCATTTTTGTCTCTCTCGAATAAGGGCTTCTTGTCATAGACAAAGCTTGAGTGTACTAAGTATTTTAAGGGCGCGAAGAGGCGGTCTGAATTCGGAAGACTTTGAATAAATATTATTATGTGTTTGCGTGATGAGTTGAGATTAGACTTTTTGTCTTTTATTTGTATTGTATCAATGCAATCTTCAGGGAAATATATTCACTCACCCAACCTATACACTCTCAGACACAAATACCTGCGTGCGTGCAAACGCATTGAAATTTACACATGTTGTCACCTTATACATAATTTTTGTGTGCTGATATTCAGTCATCACCACCACTTTTATAATCATACTCTGTGCTATATATTTCATATTCTCGTTTTATATCACAAATTCCCCCCATGAAAGTTATGGAATGCCAGTGCATACATGTAGACATATATGTTTATAGATTATGATTAATTATATCTTCACAAAATCATTGAAGTTGTTATATAAATACATGCATACAATTTGTAAATAGTCTTTGTGTTCCAAGCAGGGACAATTTTATTCATCGTTCTTTCTATAACTCTCCCTGTCAACATCAGCATCATGATAAACGTGCCCATTTTCAATTCTCTTTTCGTATAATGGTGTCAGTGAAACTTTTTGTCAACCTTAATTTTCTTCTCTATGTAATGTTATGCTCTCTGTTCGGTGCATTTTCCTTTTTACTGCATGATCTTTGTGTGTCAAATCCATCATCAGAATTGAATATGCCCTCTGTGTACAGTTTACTAATCAATGTATTTTGTGCCATATATGTTATTTTACATTTAAACATTTCAATAATTTTAAACCTTGTGCTGCTATTATTGTGGATATTTGGGCTATGCATTGGAAAGGCTGATGCAGGGAGATGTGATGAGGTGCTTTAAGGGTTCTGTCTTTTGTCTCAAGAAAGCATTGTCCTTTGTGTGTTATGGCTCATCTTATAAACCATAGTATGTTACAACCTCATAAAAAACAGGGCCACTCAGGTCATTATTTCTTTGATTACCGCAGGGTAAATGAGTTCATCAAAGTTTTTTATTTTGTCTTTTTGAGTGAGTTACAAAATTGGCAGCTTTAGAAAATGATGACCCTTATATCTTCTTTCGTGACCGTATCATTTCTTCTTTTCTCTTCTCTTTTCCGAATGATCCCTTATAATAATAATACCGGTACCTCTATTCTCTATGTGTCCCATAATTATTCTCAGGAAATCATTTCTTGGCATCTAACCAAACTGCGCTTCTTACACTTCTTTTCCTGAATATAAAAGCAAAGAAAAATAAATATATAAATGAAATTAGCAAACTAAATCAAAGCATATTCCAAGTAACAAAGATATATTGCTTGCTCCACTAAGACATGGCCAAAGACCAAAATTTGAATGAATCGAAAATCAAGTCAGCGCTGTGACCACTCTATTCAGGCTTTCCATACCCTTCGCTTATCGCAGCTAATGCCTCTTAATAATGTTTTTATAAGGGGAGTCTTGCTATACTTCCTGAGTTATTTTGAATAAATATCATGTCTGAGGCCAGTGTTAACGTAGCAAACTACTTTATCGTATTTCTCTCCAAGGAGTTAAGGTGGACTTTCCATATAGTGGCAGGTTGATGGCTGCATTATTTACAATCCATAAGCATACACTCGTTATAAATAATACTAACAAAAGTCCTGTATGAAGGGTTTATCTCATTTCAGTGATAGTTTTATTGCAGCTATTGTGAATGCAGTCTCTCTATTTTACGTTAATGTGTAAGTCTCCTTCGGCAAGGAATCTCATATAGCATCTCATTTGTACTCGTTAAAGATCTGCCCAGTAAGAACACAGCAATTTTACAAGCATCTGTCCCTGTTTGTCTGTTTATCTATCCGTCTTTTCCATCTTTCCTTCCCTCCCTTCTGTTGCTTTCTCTCTATTCTCCCCCTTACCAGTCTCTGTGTGTGTATATGTGTGTGTGTGTGTGTCTTCCTCTCAGGGATGTCAGACTTCCGCGGTACCACGAATTTCCGCGGTGGCTCGTGGTGACGAAAATCCGCGGTTGAAAATTAGCTCTGGTCCGCGGTCGGGCCGTCATCGTCATTAAGAAATTTTAACAGGGTTGCCACAGACCCCAGAGTTGGGCTTTCAACCCGGAGTTGGCCCCGAATTGGCCTCGCATCCCGGAGTTGAGCCAATAGTCCCGTCTCGCGTCTATACGCGCCTACGCGGGAAACCCGGAATTCGTGTTTTCGTTCGCGTGACGTCAGATTCTTTGTTCGCGATGCCGTGGGATTAGCAGGCCTGGAATTACACCACGGCGCGACGGGCCTCATCAACAGCATTTTTTGCAGTGCCCTCAAAACATCGAGTCAAAAGTGCCCCCTTGCTCTTAAACAGGGAGGGAGGGACGGAGGGAGGGAGGGAGGGAGGGAGAGAG
>JAUEKT010057725.1:0-15035 GCA_031762655.1 Doris verrucosa
AACGAAATAAATATCTCAGATGCACGATTGCGCATATTTGCATTAATGACAGGTCAAAACAAAATAGCCTAATACACAGCATTTTTTAAATAATTAATTTAGGAGAATACCGCATGTAAATCGGTCCAGTATCAACAGAGGAGATCGCTGCACAGTATCAAGTATATAGATTTGCATAATGTCGAAATGTAGACAAATTGATCTCCATTGTTTATCATAGTTTCAGACATCCAATTAATGTGGGAGGCCGGCACCCTCTTATGGAATTTCTCCCATACGGGACTAATTGGCCAGGACCTGGGGTGATGACCAGTGAATGTAGGATTGGAGCGATTGTCCCATTGTCAGTGTGCCCCTCCTCTATCTTTCTTGTTTGTTTGTTCGGGCTAATTAACCATTTACGCAATTAAACGCGGTTGTAACATGTACAAAAACAAGCAGACCTACAAAGACTGCTGAACCCCCAAACCTGTCCCATTGCACAGACGAAAGAGAGGAGACATGATAGACGTACATCCATGGAATTGTACAAGATCCAGCAACCACATTTCTTCCTCAACAAAGAAAAGTGTACAAGGAGAAATTCCCTTAAGATAAACAACCAGCAGCACCGTCTTAACCTCAGGGGTATTTACTTCACTCAGAGGATCGTCAACACCTGGAACTCTCTGCCAGATAGAGTTGTGACTGCACCTAGCATAAACGCCTTCAAATCAAGACTGGATAGCTTCTTGGAATCACTGCCTACTATCGATGACCCTGAGTGCTATCAATCGACAAAAGTGACCAACCATAGTGTAAAATGAGTTAATATAATGCTTTACCTCGGAGGAGGTGAAAAGGACTTTAAAAGGCCTTGACCACTTATATATTACTACTTACTACTTGATTGGTTACCATGAAAGAGCTGGTGCTAAACTATCAGTATCACTAAACTGCTCCCCTGTCACTTTCATAAGATATGGTAAACTGCACAAACATGGCTGTATAACTAGTTTATAGCCTAAAAGAACAAGTATAAAACTGCGTTTTGCAAGACCCCCTGAACCTGAGAGGGTCGACTGCTGCTAGCCAGCACCACCATCGCTGCGAAGCGCATGGCCAACCTGATGGGGACTGAAATGACTGAGATCATCAATGGCGAGTGTGATACTAGTGATAGTCAGAGAGAGGGAGAGGGTCGATCGCACTTCAACACCACCTTGATCGTGGACGAGTGTCGGGAGCGTTTCAGTGTCAGTACTGACCATGTATCATTTGATACCAGTAATTTGGTCTTTGATAACACTGGCTGTGCTAAAGCTAAAGTCATGCCGGTTTGAGAACGTTTGAAAAGATTTATGTAGACAGGCATATGAGAATAAGGAAAATTTACTACTGACCCAATCACCATACCCTAACCCAATCCCTAACTGTTTTACCCTATCACCTAACCCTAATCCTCTCACTTAACCCTATCCCTATTCTCAACCGAAGCAACTAATCCTTTTTGTCTAACAATGTAAATATGGGTAATGTGCCAGACTACAGAAACCTTCCCAAAAGTCTGGAAAAGGTCTTAGATTTAGATCTAGAATTCTGACTCCTGACTTGGTTGGAGACCTTGTTTTTTAAAATACTTTTCACCATTGTCTCTCACCCAGGCCACAGAAAAATGGCTCCATTGGTCAAACGCCGTCTCACGCCAGTGGAATATGCAAAGCATCTGTTGAATACCATCATTTCCATTAGACAACAAAAACAGATTCCAAATTTTGAACGTATTTCTAAACAGTTGCAAAGAGCTATTGAGTTAACTCCTCGTAAATGTAAAGAACATTTGAACAATGCAGTAAGTGATGGCTTCATCGTGGAATATACAGCTGTAGGTGTAAAGGGTCAACGCACAGGCCTTGAGCAAGAAGGATACAGGATTTCACAACCAGGAGAAGTAGAAGAGGTGAGGATTTTCAACATTTTTAATTTGTATGATTAGTTTACATTATAATATGATTTTACATGAATCATTATCTGACAAAGTGACATGCGAAAATAACTCAAATTGTTCACATGATTATTTATTTTTAAGGCGCACAATAAAGGCATTTGAAAGATATTGCATCAATGTCTCCTCTTGTTCTCAAGCTGTCAGCTTGGTTGGTGTCACATCAACTCACTGATGAACAAAAACATGTTCAATTTTGTTCCACTACACTTCAATGATTCAATGAAGGCTATCTAAGAATGTGGAAAACACATTGCGACTGTTGTTTAAACATTAAATATGACCCTGAAATAAAGTGCCTGTCCAGAGTGTGGCTCTTTCCTGGTAAGATTCCGCCTCTGAAGATCAAACGATCTCACAGCACCTCTTTCAATTCAACACGCTACATTGTCTCAGTACCACTCCAAGACAGATGCACAGTCACCTCAAATTGGTAGGTTAACCCATTTCATGCCAACTGTTAAGAGGAGGGGAGAAGACAGCATCCGAAGGCAGGCTCAAGTGGCTCACTACAGCCTTGTGACAATGCTTGAGCTCCCACAGCCATTGCAACAGCAACAGTGGAAATCTGGATTTAAAACAACATTCACATCTTGACCCACCCTCCCTATTTTCCCAACCTGGCTCCTTGCGATTTCTTTTTGTTTCCATTTGTCAATAAAAAGACTATTTTGAATTAAATTTCAAACTCCTCAAGATGTAATTAAAGCACTTGAACATGAAAGTTAAGCCAGAACTATTGACTGGGATTGTGGTAAAACTGCAGTTTTAGTGAATGATATATCCAAGCTCAAGAAGAATACTTTGAGATGCTGTGAAAAGTTGATGGTATTGCCATGATTATTCTTCTGCCTGATTCCAGAGACTTAACTAGTTGCCCCCATTCCATACTAAAGATGGAATGTTTCAATATGAGGTAATGAAAATTAAGGCAGATATTGATTTAGAGATGAAAAGTCAGAAATTGGAAGTTAAGTTTGTGGATTTCATTGAAAGAGATAAAAGAGAGAGTTATGAACAGGAAAGAGTAAAGGTTCTTTTGTGGTTTTATGATTCTATGGAAGTACTCGCTGGAGTTGACAAATTTTGAATGTTTGATCTGCTACTTAGATAAACGATGGCCATGACTGGTACTGCTTTGAGTGCCACAGTCCAGGGGAGGTGTACGAGTGCAACAGCTGTTTCCGGGTTTATCATCAGGGATGTACACGGGAAGACACCAGTGGAGAAGTCTTCACCTGTAGTGTCTGCTGGGTAAGTCATTCTTAGTTCACACCTGAAGCGTACATAATAAAAACAGCCAAGTAAACATATGTAATTTGCTGCTTATTGAAGGCGACTCAGTACGGAGCAAAAAATTGCTTTTGAGATTATTTGACTTAAGTTCAACTGCTCAGCTGTATTTATTAAATACGCTTAGAAGGTTACATCCCATTGTTTTGGGACCAAACAGGTTTTAAACTGTTTTCATTTGAGATTGTTGGTCGGTTTGTTTTTACGTTGAAGTTTGTCTGCATGCATTGCTCGATGTATATCATGGTAGAATCAGTGGAAAGCAACTTCTGAGTTTAAGTACATATCGCTGTCCAGGAATACTGCTGCCATAAGTCAAGATTGAGAAATACGGCAGCAGAACAACATGAGCCAAGGGTGTTCTGGATACTATTTGGCATGTGGGTGTGCATCTAGTACTTAACTTTTTTTTAAGAGTATACAAGCTTGGTGATTTTCCACGACAAATAACAGCAAGGCACGCTTTAGTTGAAAAGGGATTTCGTCATCGATACCAAATGGATTTTATATGGATTTGCAATTGAGTAAGCATAGTAAAGTCCCACCACATGCAACCGTGGACTGGCAATCACTTGTCTAGAGAAATTTAAATTTATAATTTTGGAGAAGCACAAGGAGAGTTTTCTGTCAGCTTGATTGTTCGCACAAGTGTCTGTTATTTAAGTTGATTAGAAGTTCCCTTATTCATGAGCAACAGTGAGCTGTATGATTTCAGTAGTCGCTGGAAAGAGACTAGCAGTAAATCTTTAAAAAAATTGTCGATCCTTAAGTGCAGTTTATTATTTTGTTTACATCAATATGTAAATTTAATCTTGGAGTAATAAAAATAGAGATAACACCCTTTTTTTGTCAATAAAAAACATTGGATTCTAAGTTACAGGCTTTCAATGTTAAAAGCGTATATTTTTGTAAAACAATATTCATGTTTGTTCACATTAATATGTATAATGGAACCTCTAATTAGCAACCTGAATAATCAGGAAGCTCAGGAAATCGGGAAGAAGTCATAGAGAACAGAATTTATGAATATGATGAATGACAACTTGTCTAACTCACCTACCCACAAGGGTCCAATAAAAGTTTTCTTAATTCTGCCATTTACTTTCCATTTGTCATTTGGCATCTTATCATTGTCGCTTTTGAGCAAAAGTTCAAAAGAAACACATTTCAACCGCTTATTTATCAAATTTACTAGCATTACGAGAAAATGATATATCTACGTTAACTGATCAATATGAAACTATAAAACATGCTTTTAAAAGCTGGTGCAACAATATCCTTTTACTGGGAATGTTTGAATGTGACACTTCAGGAAAATCAAGATCATGAGGTCTGCGGAGAATTTGAAAACCCAGCTAATCAGGAAAGATTGACAATCCATTGTCATTTTTCCAAGTAGAGAGGTTCCACTATATTACATATAGATCTATATATTTCAATTAAAATAAACATTAAAACACACATTGAAAGGTAAGAATTCTGAAAATTTAAACAGCAAAAAATGGTCTTAGTAAAATGATACTCAAATTATAAAAAGACAGATAATAAACCAATTATAATCATTAGATTGTTTAACTCCTGAAAATGGAGGAAAAGAAAATGAAGTAAACCAAAACATGAAGTTATTAGAATCATAGAATGCATGCTTTCTAGTCTTTTCAAATAGGTTGTCTGTTTGTCTCTAAATGTCATTCTTTTCAATGCAATTTTAACTTATTAATATATATGTCTTTGCCATTGTTCATGTCTTTGTATTTCCCCTCCTAAGTTAAGATGTCATTGATTTAATCATGTTTTCTTTCAACTCCCTGTTTTGCTTTATAGGATAGAGAGGTATGTCAGGAACTAAATCACTATTTTCCTTATTTTGCTGTGTAAACTTATTCATAGGTAATGCTATCTCACTTCTGCTTGAAAGTTTCCCGGGGGACAAATTCATTACAAGAGATCATTGAATAACCAAAGCTGTTCCTTAGATCCTGTTTTGAGTGTGAATATTATTTGTTTCCAATCATAATTTATTTGATAATGATTTGCTCTGCTTTATCCCCTTCACAATTTTCATCTTTTTTTTAAATATCTATTTTGTGTGTGGATAATTTTATCTTTTCCATTTGCACAAAGCTTCTTAGTAAAACTGCAGTCAAAGTAATAATTTTGTGTGTTTCATGCAAGACTGCATGCATAACTATTGTGCCATTGATATTCAAGACATAGGCCTAGCCCATTTTTTTTATAGAAAGTGATTCTATTTTGTTTTAGTTGGGGTTTGTCTAACTGCCCTTGAAGTTTTTGGTAATCGTCAAAGACCTTCCATTAATAAGTTTGTGTCTTTAACCCAACAAATCTATGCAATTCATTATATACATATATGGCAGGTCTGAGAAAATTTTCCAATTGACTTCTCCTAGATGTCTTGAATCATTCAATGTTCTTATTTTCGCGTGCAATATTGGGTGTTATTGATTTTTTTACCCAAAATTGTATTTTAGTTAATATGCATGGGTTTTGTGTGGTGTTTTAGAGTTCATACATCAGAAATGTAGATCTACAAAATAAGGGAAGGATGTCTGTCTTCGTTTTTCATATGCAACGTAAAATATTAGATAAAATCAAGAGAAAACTACCAAAAATCATGACTTTATATTTATTGTCTCCATATGTTCAGTAACTATAATATGGCAAAGAAGTGAAACACATTTATTATTGCTGCTATGGAGTGGAAAGATTAAAGTTATCTTTTGATGTCATTTTTCTCAAACCTGCCATATAACATTAATAAAATACTGATTTAGTATGTCCAAAGGTTAATATATTGACCACCTTTATAATTCATTTCTCATCTTAACTAATTACTATATTGGACACTCACTAAAAGGCATGTTTCCGAGCTAAGACTAAATTTCATTCCAAATATTTTTTGTTCGGGAGTATACACTGTTATTTTTTTACCTAGGCTTGAAGTGCCAACATTTTTGTGGCATCTGTTTTATAAAAGAGGCGAATAGGATTTTGGAAGGTGACAACCTTTGCAAGGCAAATGGAGTGCTTGGATAGATCAACTGGATGTTTAATTTAGGATGAAGAGGGCAGAAGAGCTATGTAAAAATGTGTTCGCAGACAAAAATGACAACTACCATAGTACCTGAATAGTATCTCATATCTTGAGAAGGATTACAGTTTTTGTCTTGAGGTAGCGGAATAGTAGTCTGTCCATATTTATTGTTAGTTTTTGTTTTTCTGTTGTTTGTTAGTTCATTGTTTTTTGCTTAAAACTGTGTAAATGTGCTTCAGTAGCATAATGGATGAATTAAGCTATTTGGATTAAATTGGATGCAATACATTCACCCAGGCACCAAATGACCTGCTAATGAACCAGGCAGCACTAAGACGTCAAGCTTCTCTTGTGTTTTATTTCTTTCAATCCTTCAAATGCAGCAGAATGGCAGCAGACTTGTAAATTATCAACATTCCTGTACAGAGCTGCCAACCATGGCGGGGAGCATATCTTAATATGTTTGTTTGTTGTTTTTTTACCTGATTTTGGTTTTTTTCACCGTCACGCTATGGTTTTGCTTCAGGCGAACATTTTTCTGTCATTAATGTAGTACAATAAGGTTACAAGAAACAATCATGCATATTGTTTGTGTGTATTTGATGGAGTTTTCTTTATTTGCATTCTCTCTCAGGATATTGTGGGGTGGAGGGTGGAGTGGGAAGGATGGGGATGAAATGTATGTGTGTGCTTTGTTGTTTTTTTTTCATGGCTTTTACACTAGCCTCTGCCTCATAACCTTATAAGCCACCTCAAGGGAGATAGTCAAAAAGGGATAATGGTCTAATAGTCAGAGTGAGTTTTAACACTTGCAGGCAAGGAAATTAGAGGAGTATATAAATCGGATTCATATGTATTATAAATGATTACCACAGGGCATCAGATAGGGCCTCTGCTTGTAGGTCTGCTTCTACTTTTGTTCCATCTATCTTACCTTTAAATATTTCAATCGATAATTATTTTTTCATCTTAGAATGCACGCCGATTTGACCATAAATTATTATGAACCAACTTTCACATAATACAAATAAGAATGACAGGACCAGTTCACTTCTTTATCCATAACTTATAGAGGGCATCACTTTTTTTTTAAAAATTGGTCTACTGCTTGATCAAGATGTGATGGGCTTTATTGTCAAGAAGCCACAATTTCTTTCAACACCTTTGTCCGTCATTGTGTATATATATGGGACTTGTTGGCTTCAACGTAGATGTTCATAAACTAGCGACCTTGATAGGCGGAAAGGCAGCAAAGTTTCTTCTCTGGAAGAAGTTTTCAGGAAAAATTCTCATCATGGGCAGCATCTAATGGGGAAAAGTTTTGATTGCTGTTCGAAGGAGGGTCATTTGAGGCAGAAGCTAGTGTATTGGAAAGGGTCGCCTACCAACAAGTTGAGCATTATGCTTTTTTCCCCAAATTGTACTCATCATGCTTTTTCATTTTATGCTTTCTCTCCCAAATTGTTTTTCAATTTCTTTTTTATCCGCCTTTCATGATACATGTATATTACTTCCTTAAATTACATCGCCACCATACAAATCAAAGACATGATCATTTGAGAAATTCATGTATCAAATGGATGGTTTAAATTATACATTTTGTACTCTTCATAAATATGTAGTAAACAAATCATGGGTGTTATGCAAACCTTTTGTAATCCATAAAATTCCCAAAGTACATTCACCCCGGTAATCATGTTTTCTTTGAGTATTGGTAACATGTGTGTGCCTGCTGTAAAAATAGGAAAAAATGCGACAAAGAGTACTACTTTCAGTATTGTAATCTAATTACAAGATTTGGTAGAGTTTTTTCCCTCTCCTGTAAAATTTCATTCACATCTGATATATGGGTTACAAGAGTGTTGAATCACAATGACAAAAAGGCAAAATGTGAAGCAACTTTCCCGCACAAAGGATAAAATCATTTTCTCTCTCTTGAAATCCGAATATTTCATTATTGCAAATTTTAATGATGTACTATCTTCATGTCTTCATGGATTTTGAAAATTACCTGAAAGAAAAAAAAAATACTGAAATTCGAATTAAGCCTTTTAACATGATGAAGTATGGATAACGATTTTTACCATATAATGACATTAATTTTAACACTTATGTCTGTGACAGAATTTTGTTGGGTGTAAATTTTAATTTCAAACTAGTTTGCTTGAAATAGTTTATTAAATATATGAAAGTGTTACCCTTTAGCAAATTTAAACATGTCTTTCACCTAGTTTCTTGTGACTGTTTAATACTCCTGTGTTTTATATTATTTTTCAGGCCAGTCGCAAGAAGAATAAAATGAGGAAGAAAATGTTAAACACTTTGTTGAGTTATACGATATTACATCTCAAGGAAAAAGTAAGAGCTTTGAGAATATTTTCAGTGTTTTGCTTTTCTGATTTTGAATTATCTTCCTCAAATTTCTACTCCATGCCTGTCTATACCATAATCAAATTTTAAGATTCCAACTTTAAAGCTGCAGGTTTTTACATGCTATGGCATTGAGTTGATTGATTAAGTTTAAATACAGTGCAACACGTATTCGTCGAACTTGTTGGTGCAACAGAAAGTGTTCGACGAGTCCGTGTTTCGAGGAACACGTGAAAGTACTAGGGGGTAAGGGAAACAACCTTATTCGCGGCTGCAGATTTTGCCCTTGACCTCAAATAAACGCAAATTCTTATTTTGCCGCAAACAGCCGCAAATTTCTCTGTTTTTTACCGAATTTTCTAATTCAAAACATTAAATAAATGCTTTGGAAAATACGGCGTCCTCTGTCCACTTCACCTAGAATCTTTTTCTTAGTTTCGAGAGTCAGAACAGTACATTTGCTTTTCTCTGCCATTTCTCTGCTACATGTATTGCTGTGCAAGCGATACGTCAACTGAGACAAGACTGAGTTATTGAACACATCGACGCACATGTGACTACACATGTAGTGTGCCAGTACTGCCAGTGCCATTGAAGGGAAACGTCTTGGCTTGTTCGTTCTCACTGGTTAGGCTTTTGTTTTCATGGATCTACGGCAGCATGGCGTGGGCTATTTTTAGTCACTGACACTGGCTAGGCCTTTGTTTGCTGTTTCGTGATTATAGATCTACACCAGCATGGTATGGGCTATTGTTGGTCACTGGCTGGAGTACTTGTCAGACCAAAATGTGTTTAAAATGACTCATTTTCTTGACTAAAAAGTTTGACAAATCCATTTACAGGTTCGACTATGGCGTGAAAAAAATGTTTAAAAAGAGAGGAAAAAAATTCGGGACAATGCATGTTGTTCGAAGGAACCGTGAATTCGAGTACGGCGTGTTCGAGGGACATGTGTTGCACTATATGAAGGAACTGCAGTGGAACCTCTCTAATCAGGAAATAATGGTGGATTGTAAATCTTTCCTGATTAGCCAGGTTTCCTGATTGCCCAAAGGCCCCATGATTTTGATCTTCCCTCATACTTTGAAGTGTTAACCCCTTTGTCACATCCCTGCATTCCCAGTGGAAGGATATTGTTATCCCAGCTTTATTT
Source organism: Doris verrucosa (assembly GCA_031762655.1). Classification (NCBI taxonomy): domain Eukaryota; kingdom Metazoa; phylum Mollusca; class Gastropoda; order Nudibranchia; family Dorididae; genus Doris; species Doris verrucosa. The sequence continues at coordinate 9,856 of JAUEKT010057725.1, forward strand.
TTACATGTACATGTACGTTCATAATATTTTCTCAAACTTAAAATTATTATTTCTGTTGCTAGCAAACCTGATAAACAAGGGATTGAAATGGGTAGAATGCGAAGTAAATGTGTAGAGAAAAATTGGGAAATTAATACATTGGGGCCACATGATCCGGTAGTTAAGATATCACTAATTAGAAACATCACTCTTGGACGCATGATAACCGCTTAACACAGGCATGCATTTAGTATGTGAATATTTATTTGACAAGAAACCGAATCCAATAGCAATGAGTGCTGAAAAAGACATTTTGACAGAAGAAATTAGTGATGATAATGGGAAAGATTCTGCCGATTGTTTTCCCAATTAGCCGGGAGCCTTTCCCAATTGGAGAGGTAAAATAAAGAGAAAAAATTCCGCTCACTGGGATTCTTCCCGATTTGCCAGGTTTCCGAATTACCTGAATTCCTGATTAGAGAGGTTCCACTGTATTGATATTACTGGTGCTAAAGAGTGCTCTCTTTTACTTTTGCACCTGATCATCAGCACATTAAAAGTTAATCAAACAACATGATCTTTTTATTTGAAACAGACAAAAATCGTCTTTTTCCCATCAATTCGATACGGTACCGGCGCTTCGATGTGCATTATGGCAAAAGATGAGCTCTCTATGGTAATTAGAAACAATATTGCAAAATTCTGCCTAAGCATTAGTTAAGAAAAATTTGGAGGAAAATCCACGATGATCCCTTGTCATTTTCTAGCACTAAAAAAATTTGGGTAAAAATTTTCACCAAAGACATTTTACTTCCAAATAAATTTAATGAAGGAAAAAGTAGTTTCGGAAAGTGAAATTGAAAAGTGTCATAAACCGCCTCTATCACTCGTTTTACAAATCTATGAAAAACAGCTGACGGGTTATGTGTTTAGTTTCATGGGCTTATCGATTTATAGACAGTGATGCAATTAATAGCCTTCATTTTAAATGACAATGATCCTAGTTCAGTTCACTTGTTTTCATCACTTGAGAAATACATCTTCATTGGAAGGTGCAATCAGCCAAGAGGGAGAAACTCTACTGCATACAAAAGTGGAAGCTGCTGACAACGAAGGAAAATGTGGGTATAAGAGAAGACGTAGCGTTGATGAGCGGAAAAGAAATATTTAAATGAGATTGAGAAACTATGGTGAAGCATACATTTCAAAAACGGGAAAAGAAAAATCAGGAAAGGAAATTGGACCAGGATGTGGCACCAAAAGCCATTTGAAATGCTCCACAAAGTTCAATGAAGAAGATCGTGAAAATAATTTTCCAAATACTGGGATTTGGACGACACAAGAGATAAAAAATTATTTCATTTTAAACAATGTGGAACAATGTCCTTCAAAACAGAAAAGAGTTGGCTTAGAAAAGAGAAACATTTCATTCAAATACTATCTGTTATCTTTATGCAAAGGATGTGCACTGTAATGAAACAGTGATGACTTTATTTCCCATTTATTTGATTGAATAACTTTTCTTTTAATGACATAGCATAGTTTGATATACTAGATCATATTTTATTTGATTTATTGTATTCCTAAATCGGTTATTAATAATAGTTACTGTTTGTTTCAATCAATAATCCCCCAAACGATTTGGATATAATACCCTTGTGCATTTGCTATCAAGATGATTGATATACATGTAATCCCTTTGTCTTATTTGACAATCGTCATTTGGTCAGTGCCGCTGAGTTTGTAAGAAGGAAAATGTTTGAAAACCTTCTATTCGAATGAAAACCATTAATTTGATTATTGCTATTGTTATGTCTGAATATTCTCATTTCTAAGTACAGAACCATGAAACTATATGTCAAGTTCGAGCAACTTTCCGAATGAGATTAACATGAGTTCAATTTGCGTATTTTAATTTAAATAGAATAGCTAAAATACATGGGTACAAAAAACATCTTAACGTCCTTGACTGATTTTGCAAGGGGAAAATCAGTGTAAAATTCAGTCAAAGCACTTTGGTGGATTCTCGCACTAAGCAAAGTTAGACGTAAAAGTCATCATAAGCATGTTTTTGTAAATAACCCAACCATATATCAACAATCTTGTACCCAGTGGTCGATATACCTTGAAAGTAAAAAAATGGTATGCAAGAGAAACTCATCATGATATTCTACAGCTCCTGTAAAATAGGAGTTACAGAAATAAAAAAGTTTAGACATTCATTGCCATTTATGGCCACAACATACTTCGTAACTCAAGTATTGCTGTTATCGCACATATACGCTATTATTTGGTTGAATAACAAAACTTTTGAGTTCATGTAAAGATGGTCAGCATTTCTAATGCACCGAGTCTTATAAAATCAAATTGAATTTGAATCCATGACAATAGCATGAAAATACATGAAACAACCATCAGGCCCAGACAACAACATGCGCTTACTTCGAATCCTTACGGGCACTGTCTCTTGTGAACACAATGCAGGTAATAGAATAGCTAACATAAAAAAAGTTAAAAGTGATAGAAATCGCAGCTTTGCGGGAAGTTTCAGAGAATTCTTTCAAGTGAAAATCCCTTTCATAATATATTTTTCCATTCATAAGATAAAATAGATAATCTCTCTTATTTCCAACAGAAAATCCCTTTCATAATATATTTTTCCACTCATAAGATAAAATAGATAATCTCTCATATCGCCAACAGTGAAACTCAGCTACAACCCATTACTTTTGTACAAGCCAACCTCCAGCCGCATCCTTTTGAAAGAATACATTTGGGACTGAAGTCTATCATTTCATCTTGAATGACAACATTTACTTCACTCGGTCAACTATCAAACCAACAACTTTTCTCTGAAATAGTCTAATTGGAAAAAACATCCTGTCTTTTAGCCTCTCTTCCATTACTGACATATAAATCAATAGGGTTGTACGTAACAGGGAGATATTTATTGTTGATTGCACTGCATTCAGTTTCTTACAGATAATTAATAATAAAATCCTACATCAAAAAGCAAGAAAAATGTGCTCAGTAGAATGTTCAAATAATGCAATATCCAAAGCAGAAATGACTTGCTGAATTACCTCAAGAAAGAGGAGCAGTCAATGTGAATGTGCCTGGAGAAAGTGATGGGTTTGGATTTCTAAACAACACACAAATCTTCAGACAACTTGTTCATGCAATGCAAAACAAAATAGAGAAATCCATAAAAATGCTTATGCAATGTTTCATCAACCTTGATGACAAGTGAAGTACAATATATAAAACCAGTGCAGCATTAAACAGGTATTAACAGAATCTTAGGTTAAACGGTAAAAAACTATGATATAAACATAAGATAAAAAATGGGGTTGCAGCAATAACGATTACTACACTTTTGGTTTGGTGACATTGAATCAATTTTTAAAAATCATATGCGATTTGTTCCATGGAATATAAAACATATATAAACAGCAAAATACAAAGCATTTATGGGTAAATATCATAACCACTTAAAGTCTGCCCAGTAACCTACTCTTATTCATGATTTTCTTCGCTTTTCTATCAAATCAAGATAGATGATCTCAAGATTCTTGTTTCCCAAAAGGAGATGTGATTTCTTCGTAGGTTTCATTTTCGTCTTGCATAAATGTATTTTAACCTTTAAGATTGCCAGTATCAATTGGAGTAAAGGCAGTTTTATACTGTTGAACAATCTTCCCAGATTATTTGAGTGATAACTAGTGCCAGTTACACTTAGCACGGCTCAGAGCTGATTTTTGCCAACGGTTACAAGAAAATGTAGAATCAGATAACATCTGTAAGTGTAATGATTATTGTCGTAAACATCATTTGGTATCCCAGATGAGAATTATTTGGTACCGTAGATGATTCTGGATTGAAATTGAGTAATGTTTCATTGCAGTTTTCCAATTTACGGATAAAATAATTCCTTCAAGAAAATCTCTCTTCTTGTCTCTTCCTCTGAACAGAAAAAGTCAGAGATGATAATTTCTTGAATGCAACCACGGATATGTTTGCCTTAATAATATATATACATATGTGATACAGTTATATGGTAACCCCACAGAAGATAGTATAAATATTATGAGTATCAAAATATGATGCGATAAAAGGATTTCCAGGGAGATAAATCAAAGCCTCCACCACTGGCAAAAAAACTAAACAAAAGAAAAGTCCAATCACATGATATGTGCCCAGAAACAAAGAGTTAGTAGCAGATAGAACTTACATCAAATGTATAAAGACTTTGCCTTAATAATACCGGCATTATGTGAAACGAGTTGTTCTCAAAGCGATATCTTTCAATATATCATATGAGTTACACACCTCAATTCAATAATGTAAAAACAAGTTTCCCGTATAAATATAAAAAAATTATATACATCTCACTTAAATCATAAAGTACTATCAAAATCAATGATGAACATAAACCTTACTGTACAACAACAAAAATTCAAATGATCCAAAATGATTCAAAAATACTAATACACGTATTGAGAAAAAAAATGCAATTGTGGAAGCCTTATTATGGAACAACACTACTAGGCATAGACGAACAAAATTTTGTATCTATTTTAAGCCGTAAAAGCTAGAAGATGTAATTTTTACAAATTGAAAAAAAAAGTTTTAGCAATTTTGTAAATATGTGTACACTATTAGAAGCAAAGAATGACAAGAACAACAAAATCTCCTGAAGCAACCAATGCCCAGGGCTAACAAGAGCATTCCATCTTTACATCTACATCTAGACTTTTCTCCCCTTCACTTTCAAAGAAACTGATAACATTGTTGACACTTTCACCTCACTGATTCAAACCAATTATCTACTTATCAGTCAGGTCTCAACTAATGACAAACTTTACATGTCAAAGTTGGCCCTTTCATGCCTAAAGTTAAGCTTTCATAGCACTAGATTGGCCACCGAACCCTTTGATGGAGTATTGTTGTATTAGAAAACAAGTTTTTTTAAATCAATTTGTTTTTGTTCCCTGACAGCAAAAACCATCAATATTCATTAGTTTTGGGTTAAACAAAAGATATTCCCTAAAGTATCTAGATTCAGCACTGTCTATATCCGAAAGACTCTGCCATGGCCTAATTAGACACTTCCTTTGGCCATTATGTGTTGGGCTAGCTGCGCTCAGAAAGAATGGCCGCTAATAGGAAAAAAATAGATTATCGCGCATTTTTAAATGAAA
>JAUEKT010058835.1:0-15027 GCA_031762655.1 Doris verrucosa
GGTTGTCGTTATTCAGGGGTGTCGTTATCCAGGGGTTGCACTGTAGATGCTGGCATGAAGGAAATCAGTTTTATTCCTATGGGGGGGGCCATGACTTTTTTTTTCATTCTACCCATCTGTCCTATCCATACTGTCCAATTAGTTCCTTCTATCATTCACCATAACTTCATGTTAGTGTTTGTGTACTCTGTGGTATTAAATCATAAAAATTCTACAATATAAAACACTTGACCTTGTAGGCCTCCTAATTATCGCTTAACAACCGTAAAAGGGCTTACAGCATGCTTCACATCAAATGAGTGGTTGGAAATTTCACTGATAAGGCACATTCTGTCCTTGATCTTCCTTTGATAACGCCAGCACGATGAAATCACCCGGCAGGTCACTCGTTGATCTTGTGAATGAATGACACAACTGGCTGGGGAAAGGCGAGGAGCAAAAGAAAACAAATGTTACAAGTCGTGATCAGAAATCGACATCTTTCAACTTACATTATCATCTCCTTGTTAAGGTTCACAATTTATTTAGAAATAAACATTTTGACACAAAGCTGAATTATAACTATCTTATCTATAACTATGTATGCTTAAAATGGCAAGAAGTGCACTTATTGCTGTCTCATAAATCATGCCATGGGTCATGATTAGAAGCCGACATATCTTACATTACCATGTCCTTGATAAGATTCATGTTCTTTCTGAAAGCAGACAGTTGGAAACAAAGCTGAATTATTGCTAGAAATATGTCATGTTTAAAACGGCCTGAATTATACTTATTGCCCTCTCATCAATCTTGTGATTTAAAAAAAAGTCTCAGAAAAATAAATGAGTGAGGATAGAGAAGGATGTATGAGGATGACATGGTTACCATCACTTGTATATCACTATCTTTTCTTTAATTTATCAGGAGAAGAGATGCAAATTCCAAGTAAAAGCTTCTCTGAAAATACGTCTTGAACCCCTTTATATTTGATCATCTAAAATACTAGGATTTGGAGGAAAGGAAAATGCTCACTTATAAAAATTCAGAAAACTAGCACCCACTTTATTACTCACTTGTTACGATAAAATTAATTTTGCTCAGAGACACTTCATCAATCCTGTAAATTTTCCATACATAAAATCCAGTTATTTCGTTGGTGTCAGTCTATACTATAACCGTATAACTACAGTATTAGTTTTTAAAGATGTATTGTTTTGAAAACTAAATTTACAGTACCAAAAGGCGTAGCTCACTTTCTTAAACAATTGAATGACGCCATATGATGATGCATATCCTTCACCCTTAAATTTTCTGACTTTTAAAAATATTGTTGCTTCCACTATACAGTGCAAACCGCTTATAAACATCGCCAGGACCGGTGAATTTGTGTTGCTATAACCGAATGTCGCTAAATCCGATCAGTATATAAACTGGAGGAAAAATATTGACAGTAATGAAAGAAGTACTTCAATGTATTGGCATGAATCAAGGCCAATGGTAAACGATGTATGGCCTTAAAGAGGGCCAAAGTTAGAGGTTAGCAGAGGTCGGGAGTTAGTTGGCGAATCTGGCCTGCCGATTTTCTTTGATCTCCGAGTGAGCGTGCCTCATAACCTTGTCGTCTGCTTGCTCAGTCACATCAAAGAGTGTGCCGCCACTCATGTTTTCCTGGGCAAAACGCTTCAGTGTTTCAAAAATCAAAGGCTCATGGCTTACTACAGCGATGAAAGATAGCATCAGATAGTATTAAAATTTCCTCCGTGATTTCGACGTGTCTGTCAGTGTTGATGTTAAAGGTCGCTAAGTTTATTTATATAAGTTTATAGTCCCACTGGTGGCGGGCTGCCGCCAAAAGGCGAATCGCGCTGGGAAAACTCGCGCATCATCACCAGTCGAGTAGTCCAATAGTGTGTACACATGGCAAATCAGGACAAAGCGACATTTAGTTGATCGACATTCATTCTTGTGGTAGAGTGCGTAGATTAGGTAACAATGATCACATGGTGTTGTATACATGTAGTGGACTCGCGCGAGACGAGTGCCAAGTAGTAAAATTTGGTTCTGGTAAATTCACGAGCCGGGTGGCGCCTTGACACATGTGTTGACTACACCTACACGGACAGCGTGTGACATTACAAGCGTGGCAGCATGTGGTTGAAATCAAATGTGTGATTTGCCGAAAACAAGAGCCACTATAAACGTGGCTTAACGTGTGCTCCCTACTCTCTCACTAGTCAAGGAGCGAGCGGTGTCACTGATCAGCAAGAGGATGTTGCCATTGGTCAGACTGACCTAAGACAACCATGTTTATCGGTCGACAAGCAATCATTCTCGTTGGATGTGATTGTAATAGGCTTGGGCGTTGTATTTTATTGGTCAGCAAGCAAGGATTTTGAGTATTTTGACCTAGAAATGTCGATTCTGATCAAGTCGGGGCATCGCTATAAGCGAAATTGTCAAATTTCATGTAGCTGTACCAGAGATTTCGTTACTAATGATTTATAAGGAATAAAACGGGACTTTGAGGTGATGTCGCTATAAGCAGAATGTCGTTGTATCCGATGTCGTTGTAAGCGGTGTGCACTGTATGCAAATCTATAGCAATTTCCCATAGAGCAAACCTTGGAATGGATAAGGAGGCACCATTATACCCATTATCTGTGTGGCCCATTGCTTACTTTGGGAATAAGCGTCAACTGAGGATTATGACAGTATAGAAATTTGTTTTTTAAAGGGTCCCTGAAATCTCAAACAACCTAAGTCTCGTAAAAAGAAGGCGGAAACATTGCAAAACAATGTGAGTACTTGAATAGTTTTGAGATAGACTAGTTGTTAATAGATTCTTAGAAAAAAAATTAGATGAGTGTTCTACTGGAGAAGTACTGAATCTATAACATTTTCCTAGTTCTTTATTGAAGCATTCATGAATGAAGAATACTCATATCACAAAAAATGTTTCAAATAAGCTCAAAGTAAAATGTCTAATTAGGTTTCATTTTACAGTTAAACGTCTTTAAAAAGCAAGTAGACTTGTAAGAAAACATTCGTCAGAAAAGTTTTACTTGTTGAGGGTACACAGATCTATAGGCTACTGGATTCCATTGTCTAGTTAAAAACATGAAAAGAGGCATGCTTACCATGGGTTAGGATCTGGGGAACTGTTAAGATTTACATGAAGTGTAGAAGCCACTTGTGCAAGTTCCATTATCTGTTACAAATAACAAATAAAACAAATCCTGATGATGAGATAAAGAAGAAAAACAAGAATAAGGAAGAAAAGAAACAACAACTTTACTTCACGACATAGAAGAAAGGAAAAAAATAACCATCTATGTCTGCCTCAGACTTGATCATACACATGATACATAAATTAATACACTTAATGAAGAGTCATCATTAACTACGCTGGGTTCCACTCGTACTGTCGTCACTGTAGGATAAGGTCACTGGTGTATCAATGACTTATTGTTTCTTGCTGTTCATACCCTTTTAAATCTACCCAGACAAACATTTTCTTCACTGTCTCAGGTTTCAATGAATTGAACAAAGTAAGGAGTGCATACCTTCCATTTCAACATTGTCAGTGGATGAAAAACTGATTCATACTTGTCAACACTATCTAGAAGGTCATTCAAGATCTGACAATAAAAAAAAATATAAAAAATTAAAGGACACAATCAAGAATGTGTGAGTTTATACATTAAATTTATGGAGGTCAACACAAGGAAGAAATATCTCTTTCTTTGAAAATTGTCTTTTCATTAAACTTCTATTATGATACAGAATAGTGATTGGCTATTTCTTCGATTGGCCCTTATGTGAAAGTGAAAGCAAATATTTCGTGGCTGAGTCATGTTAACAATATGAAATGTGAAATATAGAGTGACTGAAGAGGCACACTTCAGTCTATGAACCCAGCAACATGTTAGTTATCGATTGATGCAGGTAATAGGTACCTGGACATGTCAAACCCTCGCTTTCTTCAGCTTATTGTATTGGACAATACAGTGGCTTTTTTATATTATTTTATAAATTAATTTCAGCTTTGTAAAAGCGGAAAAGGCATGAGAAATAAGGTTGTTTTGCCGAGCGAAATGGCCACATAGACAAAATACATAAGTCTTCATCTATTCCTACAGTTTTCGAATTAAGAGTTTTCTGCTGTAGGCCCACTTACAATGCATTCAAGAAAAAAACAACCTACCCCTGCATCATCAGTGCTTGCATTATTTGATTTGATTGCTAGGAAAGCTATACAAAAAATGACGATGGATGCCAGGGACTGAGGGACATCATAGTAGTCGGCCTCGCCATGCCCCAACTTGTCTCTAGCCCTGGGCCCATTTGGGTAGATAAGGAGGTCATGAAGAACATCCTGGTATCAGAGAGAAAAAGATAAAAAAATACTTAATGAAGTCAAAGATGTAATTTTATGATGAAACCTGTGAAATTTAATATCCCCCTCCCCCCCCCTCCTCAAAAAAAAAAATCAATTGAAATGTACTTCGACTCTCTCCAATAAACAAAAAACCCCACTAAATCTTGCACATTTTTGGTAGTGTTCGTTTATTGCATCTCTCTCCGTCTTGACCAGTGTTAAGTCTTTAAGCCCTTGACATCGAGAAAGACATGGAAGGGTTAGAAACCTACCTTGTATCCTCGCTAGAGCAGCGGTGTGTTAAGTGGTTGATATACCATAAAGTTACAGCAGTGAAGAAGGTAGAATTTGATGATAAAAGAAGCTTGAATTTGTTTCAGAAAGTGCCTTCCCCAGCATTTTGTGTAACGTTTATTTTTATATTGATTCTGTGTAGCTGATGAAGCAGGAGCCGCCCGAAAATTCCTTGTCTTGTTTTGTCTTCTTTTCCACAGGTCTGTTTATCATTTGGCTTGTCTGGTTCCTCTATATATTACCTAGCCTCTTGCACATACTTTTTGCGACTTTAATTCCCCGAGAAATTTGCGAAAACAGTATAGGCAAAGATATAATCAATTACACAAAACATTTTTTTTTTAAATACCACACCTATGAACTATACAATATTCTGTTGATATATTTCTGAGGGGAAAAAAATCTAATCTACAAACTTGTATGCTAGCCAGTCAATGTGGTAGAAGACAGACTGGGTGTTTGAGTGATATTTTCTGAGTTACATTAAATAAAATGATGTAAAAGACTGACTTCACTCAACAGCATACAAAAACTGTTTAGAATGTATCTGTGATTAATAACTTACTAGGAAAGGTTCTCCAAGGTTATGAACGAGGTTATTTTCTTGCCCATCTGGTAAGCGCTGGCTGAGAATCTTGACACAAGGGAAGAAGAAAAGGAAGGAATGCATCTCCCTTCATATAATATCATACATAAATGCTATTTCACAGTTTTTACAATCTTCAAAGATATTGAAAGAGTACTTCATGACGCGAACAAAATTAAGATTGAAAAAATATGATCAAGACAGAAAGTTGAAAAGCCAAGAGAAATAAATTTAGGAAACAGTGATATCCATTTTTTAAAAATGATACAGCTCTTGGTATAAATATCTTTTTCATCGAATATGACTAAATCACTTGGCTGACCCAATGTTGTACGATCAAGATAGTTAGGAAGTTGTCCGTCTCATAGACATTGAATAATACTCTTTATGGCAAGCCATGTCTTTAGGTCACAAAATCACCCGAATACAAAACAAACAGATTAGGAAGAACATGCTAGCGACAGGAATAGGCATTGAAGCATCATTAAATCCAAATCTAAATCAAGATCTGGATCTAGATATAGATATAATGAGATAGAATGGAAACAAAGCTTTGACTATTTTGTCACTTGCATCAAAATATATAGAATATCTTGTCACATGATATAGTTATGTAATGCACCTAAAAATAAGACTTCTATTTTTAAAAACCCACCAGTGTAAAGAGACCCTTACTGATATTATTTCACAAAAGTGTTAAGCAACTGTTTGCAATAAGAAAAGTAAAAAATGATAAGGTGTAAATCTCACCTCTTCAAAAGTGGTGTAGAGTGTTGAGGCCTGTGAAAAGATTAAAAAAGTGTTATATCATGGTAAAGTTGATACAATTACTGGAAATTTATAAATTCCATCCTTTAAAATATCATTATCCTTTAAATTGAATCATTGCTTCTTTCTTTTCACTGTTTGCTTGGTCAACGTATTTAAGAAAGTCACTCACCAGGAGAGATGTGACAGGCAAAGACACATTTAAAAAATATATTTTATTTGTACGACGATAAAGGACCATGACGGGATTGTCTAGATATCTTTTGTCAAAATACCCTATTATGTGTAATTTAATGCAAAAACAATTACAAAGACACTCTTATCACTTGAAAAGAGCATGGACTAGTGACCAAGAGGTTTTGGGTTAGAATCGGTTTTGACTATTTGCATTCTCCTTGATTTAATGAATAATACCACATGTGGGTGAAGGATGAAACAGAAGCTGTTTTATACAAAAATAAAGTCTACTTTATCATATGGCTCAGGATTCGGTCACAGACCAAGAAAACACTAAAAGACATAATATCTTCATTAATAAATGAATTTTTAACAATCTTGTAATCAACCAGACTGATAGTGTCAAAAATGAAAACCATTGAAGGCAAAATAAACCAACAACTCAACAAAGATGACAGATGGAAATGAATTCAATATAATTTACAAAAAGATCTAAAAAACATAATAAGGCATGTCTTGAAATGGAACCCATGAGATAAAGGAAAGAGATGAACACAAAATTTATCAAGAAGATTTCTAGAGTGAGAAAAAAACAAAATAAGGGTATCCTTGAAAATATATAGGGATGGCTATGAGAGAGAAAAAAAGGTGATGAAAGATGGGTGTTCATGACTTATGCTTTTAGAGGAAAGGACAGGGTTTAAATAAAAGTAAAGGAAAATAACTGTGATTGCTCCATTGGACTCAAGAGTTAATCAGACAAAAGATATAGGTAGAGGATGAACATTTCAAATTGTTAGCATGAAAAACCTTATACAGTAGGTATAGTTTCCAGAAGATGAATAGGGATTCTTCTGAGATGGCTTGCTGAGAGATAAACTGTCTTTAGTTAGTGTCTTTGTACTTTTAAAGGCATATGGACTAGAAAAAACAACAAACTGTCTTTTACGTCTGTTAAAAAAAATTGACAGCTAAATGTCTTGTAAAAATCATATTTTAGCCACACTGACTTGTTCTTAAAAATCGAATTTGGATAAGAAGATAAAATTAAATTCCTAAGGAACTACAATAACAGTGGCCTATGGTCATAGAGTCATTCTTAAGCTGCCCACACAGTGGAAATATACTAAACTTCAACATGACTCATACAAAAAGTCGTCTTTTGTCAAAAAGTCGTCTTTTGTCAAAAAGTTGTATTGAACGCATGACCAATGTGAAGTGAAGTTGTGTTGTTCCCACTGCATGGTCGTAAAAGATTTAAATAAGGTTTCTAATGCATTTTCACACCAGAGACAACTTTATGTAGAAGTTGTATTGGAGTTGGTTCCCACTGCATGGGCAGCTTTAGACTGACATTACTACATGCATTTTCTTCATTTACCTCAGCAGTTAGAAATCTTTCAGGACAATTATTAGCCGACACAAAGAGTTGTCGAAGGATGTTCTCTAAAACAGGTAATGCTAGAGTGCAACTAAAGCCATATCTGTGATGACAGCAAAAGAGGAGATAGTCATAAACATAATTCAATAATAAATCACAGCAAAATAAAATACCTGTACAACAAAATTCACTAAGGGCTTACATGCTATTCTTAATATTTTATAACTCCTTTACTTTTTCCTCCGATACATGTTGCTTGGAGAAAGATTGGTGACAAGATGCGTCCTTCAGGCTGCCAGGGATTTGAGAAAAACTTTAAATTTGATGGTCTCATTGAAGATCTTCAAAAATTACCTCAAAGCAGACACACCTGGTTTAGCCCCCCACAAGAAAATGAACACAGAAACTATTGCATGGAACAAGGTGAACCATATGGATCATGAATATTCTGACAGACTGAATGCAAATGATTGTTGCTGAAGGTTATAAGATTTAAGCACCCCTTAGAATTATCAAATGTCCCCCAGGATAATGTGCTGAATTCGGGACTGTTGGCAGGTCTGCCTTTGTATCTAATCTAGATCTACATCAAAGATATATATCAGAGAGAATTTCATCATAAATAAGATTAAGGCTCTTTGCCAAAGCTCTGTACAGAGCAATAAATATTTAAAAAGATATGAAAATACTACAGCAGGCAGCAACAGTAAAAAGGAACTGAAATCTGCATATTCCGTATATGGCACCATATATAAGTGAGAGTTTATAAAGAAAATAATAATTACAAACAAGAAGACATGGAAAGACCCAATTACAAGCATGTGCAATGAGGTCAATCTAACTTTTGAATTCTTCAGAAGAAATTTAAGCGATGGCAGCAAGGGAATCAAATTCAAATTTACAAAACAATTGTAGAAATACTGGTAAAAAATTCTTTTCCCTGCCATTTTTCCAGACTTGACAAGTTTCCCAATAATCCAAGTTCCCAAATGGAGAGGCTTCACATGTTGGTGATGAAATCATAGACTGTTTAATCATGGAAATGCAGAAAGCACTAATTATTTTAGCACTTTATTTTTCTTTTGTTGTGAATGAGACATTTGAAAAAAATAATGGTTAGACTTAAAATTTGTATTTTTTCCCTTTACTTTTCTTGAAATAGTTGAAACCATATAAACTTCAAAGAGCTACAAAAGCACAGATATCACCAACTTACTTCCTTTCTTTATATAGGTTAAAAATTCCTTTAATAAATAGTCTGTTAGCTCTTCTACTCAACCAGCTGTTCAGGATACATTCCTTAATCTTTACAAATGACTGTCCATCCAACGCTGCAACGACAATAATATAAATTAACAATAAATCTATTACAAACAATATTGATGAAAAGTAACAGACAAGAAATACTGGGTGGTTTTTATCATTACCCAGTAAATAACACTGAGCACTAAATTTAAGTAATCTGAGTAATTTTACGCACGTCCGTGGATTTTAATTTAATAAGCATAAGAAAACATTGAGGAATCTCAAGATTTGACATTTGTTAAGGGATAATGATCAGACATCGAAAACATTTGTCAAAAAACAAAAGTACATTAGCAGAAACTATAAATTTGAACAAGCCACATCAATACAGTAGCAACAAGAGGCAGGAGCATTGATGACAAAAGAGACTCAAGAGAGGATGAGAGCATTTTAAGAAGGAAGGCTACAATGAACAATCAGTTAGTACAGTGGAACCTCTCTAATTGGGAAATCTCGGTGGATTGTAAATCCTTCCCGATTAGCCGGGTTTCCCAATTACCCGGGGACCCGATGATTTTGACTTTTCCCCATCTTTTTGAAGTATTTAAATCTCTCTAACAAACACAAGCACCCCCTTGTTGTACCAGCGTTAAAAACACATTTTATAACTTTTTAAACTTTCATATTGCTCTAAGAATTGAGATGCATAATGTTCCCATAAGAATAGCAAAATTGATAATGCAATGAGGTTCTTACGAAACTATATTTGAGAGTTATGATGATAAAGCGATAAATACAAAGTAAATGGCTAAAGCAGAATTGAAAAAGTGATGTATTGGACCTACAAGATCAGGTCATTCATTGGATACTGGAAGACATGTAGATAAACCTGTGCATGACGGGTTGTTAAATTTCTAGGCGTGCCCACCCTGTGATTGACAGCTGGCCAGGTAAGAATGAAAGACTCCGAGCTCTCAGATCCATACCAATTTTCAACTTTGCTGTAAGCATCGGCCGCCTCCCGTGTCAACACCTCGGTTATTGTGGTATGGGCGAGGAGTACAGCCCCCTTTTCAGATTTCACACCTTTTACCTGTGGTCAGCGTGTTACACACCTACAGTCGGTGTGATGCATGGGCCAGGAGAACAGCCCTCTTTCCAGATTTCACACCTTGTATGAAAGGGATGACTGGTCCGTCAGGCCTATGGTCAGCATGTCTGGCTATGGTCGGGGTGAAGTGATTATTAATTAAGCCTGAACACATTAGAACAGCTTAACAAAGACCTGCTAGATTGATTTTTAAAGTGAGACCAAAATTGTACGAGGAATGAGCTGTGAAAGGGGCAAAAATTTGGAAAAAAAGCCGATGATAATTAAAATTACCTCGCCAATTCTTTCCCGATTAGCCGGGGACCTTTCCCGATTCGAAGATAAAATAAAGAGAAAAAAATCCGTTTTCTGGGATTCCTTCCTGATTTGCCGGGTTTCCCGATAACCCAGGTTCCCGATTAGAGAGGTTCCACTGCATTACCAAAGTTCATAGAATTGGGGCAGAAAAGGAGTTTGACTGTTTTAATGTCATTTACCTGTTTGAATAATATGATATTGGTACAAAATCGACATTTGTGAATTAAACACCATCCGCTTATGGTGTCGTAAATTATGTGTCACGGCCTCCTTTCAGAGAAGAAGAAGATCCATAGTGATTAATTAGTGTACATTGTTGTTATTATATTAATAGCATGCAGTTCTGATGATTTTTCTAACTTTTCACGCACAATGAAAAAAACCCCAAGAAAGCGATATTGAATAAACCCACATAAATTGGATAATAAACCACTTTCAAGATGTACCAATTATCGGGTAAGATTTTTAAAAACCCACACAGCACATCTTTTTGAACAAAACAACCAAAATGTTTGTTGAAGTTAAGTAAATGTTAAACTACTTGTATAGTACAAATTAACAGAATTTTATAACGAAAAAATAGAGCTGTTACCTGGAAATTTATCAACGATAACATCTGCTTTGCATAGGGAATAGTATGGTCTATTTGTAATACAAGAAGATTCAATTCCTTTTGACGATAGTGACCCGCTCAAACTTGATGTGAGCACCAAAAGGAAGTAAATATACCTTCAGACGGAAGAAAGAAAAACAAAAAAAAATCTTTAAGGAGTTCTTAAATGAAGATTGTGAAAATCTCACCAGTTGCCATGTAATTAGTATCTTTTGTTATCAAAACTGAGCAAAAAGTAATTGTCATTCTTTCAGAAAAATACTTAAAGGTGTATATAATATAATCCATCTTCGAAAAATTGTTTAAGGTCGTCACTTTTTAAATGTGCATATGATAAAAATACAACCTTGAAATCATCTCAATCAACTGCCATAAACAACCGATTTGATCGACAGTCTTGGTGACAAATTAGGCATATTATATCCCTCAAATTTAAAGAAACAAAAGTTGACTTAAAATAAGATGATAATTCTCTAAACATTAAGAAAACTTAAGGTGCCTTCCTTAAGAAAATTCTCGAAACACATGCACTAATGTTCTTTGTCTTTAATTTGTTTGTTTATTTGCAAAAAACTCCAATAACAATTTACAATCATCTCACAGTAAACTTGAAAGAAAAGGCAAAATTTAAAAAAAATTGATTGAAGGAAAAGAAAGAAGTAGCCTTCCAACAACCTGCTTAAATGAAATCAAAAGACTTATTGCCCATGATTTAGAGATATGGTTTTAATACCTTCTGGGTAGTTCACCAACAGAGAAAAATCCATGCCAAGCAACATTGCGGAGATTCATGGAAATGGATGGACCAATGAGTATATGTAAAATCTTTATCTAGAATTTAATAGAAAAAGAGGTAAGCTTTAGAATTTATCGTAAATCACGTGATACACACTTTTCAATAATGCCATATTTAAAATACTAAAAGAAAGCTTCAAAGCTTTTGTAAAAACCATACTCTTGGAATTGACTATGTATGTACAAAGATAAGGATAAATACAGTCTCACTGACTGTACATCAGTATTCCCCAGCAGGCCATTTCATTCTGAGACCGTTGCAGCAGAACACATATAGTAGAAGCATTTAGTAGAGCAGCCTGTAAGGCAGTTTATACTAGCAATCTGATAAGATCTTTTTCTGCCTATAGCTGGGTGCTCATCAACACCTGAGTCGGGTGAAACAATTGGAATCATTTAGTCAAGGAAAATACACAATGGTTGCGGGTGAGATTCATAGCATGTACCTCTCTGTTAACAGTTCAGCGCCATATCCAGTCAGCAATACTTTTCACTTGAATGCAAAGCAAAGCATGTAAAAATTTAACGGAAAAAAGAAAGGAAGTATGTCAGAATGTTATCAAAAAGGCAAATAAAAATTCATTTTAATGTCACATTTTCATTATATCCCATACCCAATCAGTAAAAGCAAGAAAATAAAAATTATATGACATAAAGTGCTTTCAAAAAGATACAAAATTTCTTACTATTTCTTCACCAAGAACAGCTTTCAATTCTTCAGTGCAAAGCAAATCTTTTAAAAGAGTAGGACATTGGTGGCCTTTCAAAAGGAATACCTGTGAAACATTCACATGAAAATAATAATAATTGAAAAGGCAAAGGTTTACCTAAAAGTTTACCTAGTTTTGATTACATTTTGACCTTGTTGTTTGCTTGAAGTCTAAATTATGATGCAAAACAATTTGATAGGACAGTATTCTCCGCCTAATAACTCACCATGTAGTAGCCCACTTCATCTTATAACTCACTGATTCAAAGAAACACAATTATTTCTCTTTAAAACATCCTCTAATAATCCGCCAATCGGACTAAACTTAGGCTAATAATCATTTCTTGGCATCAAGGATGTGTGGTAAGAAAGACAAAAAAAAAGGGAAAGAAATCAACGAACAATGTATGAAGAGCTTTGCGATAAAATACAGTGCATTGTTTCATTAACAGACACGGTGATAGGCCTCTTCTAAACCTATGGGGTGTATACCAGAGCACAAGTCCTATGGCTCTGGCGATAGGAACAGGCATTCAAGGATTCTTTATTCAATAAAACTTATCACACCTGGGTCACCTGGTTAACTTATCAAGACACTTGCAGGCATGCTCGCAAGTGAGTCAATAAGGCTAAATGACTTCACATGGGCGGGTCAGGGCTAGACCTGTAGTCATAAAATGAAGCAAGAATAATCACCCTTGCACGGGACATGGATTATCAGGAGAGATGGCACAGATGAGTATGGGTGAACACCTAGTATGGAACGGCTTTGGTGAACGCTTGTCAGGCCTCTCCTTTTATCTAGTCGTCATCAAATGAATAAATGGGTTGAGCCATAATGTATGCAGCCAATCATCTTTTAGTCACAATGAGTGCTTAGTGGTCAGTATTCAGGTCCATTGGTCATCCTACAGCTGTGTCAACTCTTATTTTATACATATGTCTAATAACCCAGTCCTTCTAATAACCAGGTTTCTTTATCATACCAAAGGCAGATTATTAGGCCGAGACCACTGTACCTTAATTCTTAAATTTTTTATACTAACAAGTAATGACATCAAAATATTTCCCATTAAATAGCAAAATGTTTAAATCGAACAGTCAAAACCAGACAACTAGATTATATGAATAAAGAAAATTTTGATTCAATTTAAATTGCCATTGTTTGTGTGCTCAAATTTATAGTTAATTTTAGAATTTAATCCAATTTTCAAAAATATAAATGATCTTTATGTGTATATAAGGCAAAGAATACTGATTGTGAGAATTTTTCCAGGCTTTGTAACAGAAATAATCTCAACAGAAAACAATTTCAATACATTGGTTTGTCATGATAATGTCTTCTATTTGCAGACCTACTCACGTTTCCCAGAGCATGTTCAATTCCTCCACATAATAAGAGTAAAGCAAGAACATCTCTATCTCCTTGGTTTGATGAGAGGAGTTCAAATGCATCTAAATACAGCTGCAAATGTGAGAAAAAATCCAGCATTATAAGTAACTTAATAAATTGCAAAGAAAGCTATTCATACCTTAATACACGTATAGAAAGTGAAGCAATTATTACAGTACAAGCATTGATTCCGGCTCTACCCGTATAACAATATAGCCTATAAGGATGTATTTTAAGCATCCTGATTTAGCTAAATCAAATTATTACGATTTATTTCATGTTATTAAATGGACGTCTACATAATGTTTGATTTAAAAGCAAAATCCTCACCTTCAAGTATGTTCATGGCCTCATTGACAATGTGCCGTGGTACCTCATTACATGGATTGGATCTGCCTACCTCCTAGTTGACCACCCTCCTCTATCTCTTTCACACTCGCACACGTAATACCCAAGACGGAGTACGCCACGGGTTGTGTTTCGTGGGTAATACATAATACCCACACCTGCATATCAAACTCCGAAGGACCGTCGGGTAGTCATGAAAACATGTGGGAAGTTAAACTTTTAAAATGTGTGTTTACAGCGCTTGGTTGGCGGCATGGAAAGCCTAGTATAACTGATAGTGATAGGGAAACAATGTAAAAAAAAAATCGATTTTGACTGAGAACAGGTTCCACCGTCGTAACCAAATTCAGCAGCAGATAAATTATAATTCCTTCTGGGCTACTTAACATTTGATTTGTTACACAAACAAAATTGTATCTTTAAAGTTTTTACACGCCGAAATTGATCTCGTTGAGCCAATACTATTTTTTAAAATTGTTCTCTAGAGTCTAAATCTGCGTGTCTTTGTCTTCAAAATCAAACACTTGAATGTCCAGCCCCACCTCCCTCCTGCCCCCACGTGTCACCCGTTTTCTCATCGCCACGCTCCGCTGTCCCAATCTTTCACCCACGCTGCAAAGTCAATGTTAACCACTGGGTCACATGCTCGCTGTGTGCAACTTTTTAATGGCTAGTTGGTCGAATGAAAAGTCTACCTACCAAAAAGAGAGGGAAACAATGTCAAAAAATCGAGTTCAACCCCGTTTAAATGTGTAATGAATATAGATGTTGTATGTATTGTCCATTAACATTTAATAGATATTATACACTGTTGTGTCTGAGTCTGTATGCAAGCAAGAGACGTAACTGCTACTTGCCCACTTGTCTTGTATCTGACTATATACAATTATTAGAGTTGTTTCCCTTGATATCTATTCGTCTATATAAAGCCTGTTTCTCTTTAATAAAAG
>JAUEKT010059945.1:0-14995 GCA_031762655.1 Doris verrucosa
CTCTCTCTCGCTCTCTCTCTCTCTCTCTCTCACACACACACACACACACACACTCTGTCTGTCTGTCTCTTATCTCACTATCTGTCTGTCTGTCTGTCTCTCTGTTTGACCGGACAATGGCCGGTTACCCAGCTAGTATATATATATAAATATTGCAGTTTGTTGTGGTCAACGTAATGTAGCAGATAAACTGCATAATATAATATGCAGTCATCTGCGTCAAGCTCAATGTTATTTAACTGCATCATACAGCTTATCGTCTTTGCAGGGTTAAGCCAACACTGGAACCTGAAAAATACAGAGATATTTGTGTGTAGGGAGATAAAAATGAAGAGAAATATTGTCAATGCACCAGAAGTCTACATTAGCTCTGGAGCAGGCATTTGTATTTTGGTGTATGGGCTTGTCTTGTGCCTGATCGATTTTATTTTGTATTGTTTTTCGTTTGTAGGATGTTATCATCATGTTACATATTTTCGTTTACTTGTAGTGTGAGAAAAAGATTTTTTTTTCAAGGCTTTTTTTCATCCTTGTCATTAGTAAAGTGGTTTCCGTGTAAGAGCTCTCTTTCCAAGAGCCTGCTTTTTTGTTGATGTGACCAAATTGTTTGAAATCAAGATCATCTTAAATCACTGAGTTTCATGGTCCTCCATTAATTAAGAAAAAACTGAATTAATACTGTGTGTTGACCGTCTGAGGTCCCTACCCATCACTCTGAACAGCTATCTATGCTTGCACAAGACGTAATCAACCAATCAAGAGTGGGGTAGAGTGATGAATAAATATAGTAACACTGGCCATTCAAGGAAATTTCTCAGAAGCTGATGACCGGTGATTGTATGAATAGAATAGACTCGGGTGCTGAGAAGCCTGAGGGAAAAATGAGGTGGGGAGTTGGGAGGTGGACAGTTCCTGTCACAAGGCGCTCATCATTGCTTAATGTGGGCCCTAACCTTTGTCTGTAGTCATTGTGAAGTGTTTAAACAATGTTCAGTCGTAAAATGTCTACAGTATCACCTTCCACTTTGTTTCTTTAAACAATTTAAGAAAAATCATTTAATCATGTCAAATACTACATTGCCCTTAACAAAGACTACTCATTTTATTGATTTCAGGTTGAGTATTCATACCCACCACTCATAGAGGGGAATTCTGTAGAGAGTCATGAAATTCCCGAAGAGTGGAAGAACATTCCTTCTTTGGCCCTTCCTGATGGTGCCCATAATTTTGTCAAAGGTAACTGCAATTTTTTTTCTTCAAAGGATTTGTCTGTCTCATTGTACATTACATGAAGATAAATGAGCATTAATAAAACATGGCTTTTCTGTTACATTGGCTTACAGTTTTGCCCTCAAATAAGTTTTACTTTTTTTAATCTTATGATTGTGATTTGAAGACTGGCACAGAGTTGGATATTAAAATGGTTTGGGCCAAGAGGCCAGTGGTCAGGAGATGAAAACTAAATGGCCTCTTAGATTATTTGGGATTAAGCGCTGTAGCAAATGTATATGTTATTATTATTATTATTAGATGGATGTCCTCCCGTGTGAATGAAAGGGTAATGATAAAATAACAAGTGTGGTTGTTTTGTCGCATAAAATGTGACAAGATTTAATGATTGGCTGATATAAAATTAAATGATTGTGAAGGAGGATGAAGTTTAGAGGGGCTGAGAGCAGCTGGAGGATGAAGAAAGAGGAGAGAGGAAGGGAGCATGGGAGGGAGAGAAATAGAGACAGACAGATTGATGCTGGGCTGCAGCAAGGAGATGACTGTCTCATTTACGAAGTCTTTCTCTGTTATTGTGTTATCTAAGGCTAATGACTTACTATGACTTACTATTACTTAATATTATCGGTTAAATTGTAAGTGGAGGTTTGAGTTTCATAATTTTAAAGGCATTAGCTGGGTTGATTTGATGTTGCATCATGAGAATACCTGTTATGAGGTGAAGTGGGGAATCGTATGGCAAGACCAGTGGTCTGCTTTGGGGTTGGTTAGTCATGCAGTGTCACACATGTAAAAACTTACTGGATTCAGAGGCAGCAAAAGGCATCAATTACATTTACAGATGTTCCTTTCGTTGTTGGAGTCAAATTTGGAAGAAATGAAGAAAACAATCAAAAGTAGTTTGGCTGCTGAGCCATTATAATCATTGCTATTATTATCGTGATGATTTTCATTTTTGGTATCATCATTCCCCCCCTTTTCTGAATTGCAGACACAGTCTACTTTTTATTACCTGGAAAAAAAGGGGGACTCCACACTGTATATGGAGTATCTTGCTACAGGCAGATGGATGCAAAGGTAATCTTCATGCTTCTCTATGTCATTTTTCTTTTTTCACTTGCATGGGGAATCTTAAATGGCATAGCATAAAAAAGTTATCAGTCACTTTGTTTTATTTTATAATTTAACTATTGACTATGCTGATGTAAGTGTTCAAATTTAATGATTATTTATTAATAACTTTTAAAATGTATTTTATTTTGGATGCATCCAATATTTTCATAAATTAAAAAAAAAATCACTTGTTTATTGTTGTTTTCAGGACTTGATCAATAAAACAGCCGATGTGACTCGTAGCACAGTCCAGAAAAGTGTGTGTGTTTTAAGCCGCCTGGTAAGTACTCTCTTCATAACTTTCAGTTTATGGTGATTCAAGAAATAAAGGAATGTCTTGATGTACAAGGACTTTTACCAGCTTTCTGTCCATTTTTTTCATTATTATTGAAATGAATTAGAAATGATTATTGAAATGAATTAGAAATCAATCCATCTTCTTTTTATTGATTGGTGTCCTCTCATTTATATCTAGGCAATCAAATCTGAAATTATGAGTGTTCTGCTATTGCCAATGTATGATGCTGTTTCTTTTTGAGTAATGCACTGCAGGTAGTTTTTTTTCTCCTCAACGGATTCAGTCATTGCTAGGCTGTCTCTTTTATGATTTTTATTTAGTTTTAAAAACCTTGAAAGTTTTATCTGTCAATCCAGCAATGTCAGGTTGAACACTTTTCATAGTTCTCTTCTCATTATTTAGAATACTGGCTTGATTATAAATGAGGAAACAATAGTATAGCAGACTTGCCTACTGTTACAAATATTTATAAAACTTTTTCAAAATAAATGCAACTGTTAGTTGTTACAAACTTATGGAAATGTGACCGCATAAATTATTTTGATCACATTTTCCTATAATTCATAGTGAGAAGGTTACTAAAAAGAAATAATCGAAGGTGTTGATGTTCATAGCAAATTACGATCTAATTTCTCTACTTGGATTAATTACTTGCCAAGATTAAAAATTTCAATCTTCCACTTCATCGAACAATGGAACAAATTCTCATACTAACTTTATATTTACAGTAGCAAGAAGTTAAGTTAAAGATCAATCACGAATCTTGTGAGTTTTCTATCTCTTGTTAATTTCATGTGTGGCATGTTACAGTATTTTATTTCTTATTACAGAAGGAAATTACATCCATGACAGATTTTCAAACTTTGAGCTAGGCAAGTCTGGCATAGAGGTGTATTGTCGCAATGTAAACTGTGACTAGCTGACTTTGAAATCCACTGATGGCACAGGACATCTGGGATCTCCTAGATTGAGAAAAATTACCTTTATTGCTTTGCTCAACCCAATCGAACGTGGATGCAGCTTTGGCTCACAAAGTATTCTGCTATAGAGTAGCATCCTGTCTAAAAAGTGATGAATAAAATCTGTCACGGATTGCTTAATGCTACATAAACCAGGATAATCTCTTATCTAATGTGCTAAATTGCTGGAAAAGACACATTCTTTTCTGCTTTCCATGCAAGCAGGTAGGGTTTTACCGTAGGCTCGTGGTTGTTTGGTATTCAACTTTGGCTCTTTCTTATGTCTTCATCATTTTGATTTGCATGTTTCATGAAATAATTTAATCCAAGATTGAAGATTTTTTTTTTTCCAAATTACATTCTCTGTTGTTTTTTGTCATTGCAGCCTCTATTTGGTCTCATCAGAGCCAAGCTGGAACTCATTACGCACGCCTACTTTGATGAAAAGGATTTCAGTCAAGTTGCCCTTCTTGAACAAACATACAATAATCTTAACTCTTCTCTGAATCAAAGTTTACTAGAGGGTTCACAGGTGTTTTTAGGTAATGCTGTTTGTTGTCTTGAAGTTTGTTATTCTCTTTCCATTACAACGCAATTTATATTTCTTTGTTGGCAGTAACTTGTTGGTGTACTGTATTTATTTTGAAAATATTTCTTGAATTATAAATAGTAGTAATCTTTTTGGTAGATATTCGATGAAAACTCATCTATTTGGTACAAATATTATAAATCAACCATTTTTGTAAATAATGAATAATGGGCTTTTAAAGCATCTTTTTTATACCAGCTATAAGTATGCAGCATTGCTCAGATTAGAAGTTTACTTTTAACCTTAGATCTACGTCTGGGTCTAGTGAAGTTATAGTTATATAATAGACAAAGAAATTGAATAGCCCAGAAAGGACAAAGATAAGAAAATGCATAGGAATAGACTGGAAAAAATCTTGACACAAGTGGGGATTGAACCCGCGACCTCTGCGACAGCACCCATCGCCTTCCCATAAAGAGAAAGCGGTAGAGACAGTCAGAGAGTATATGTTTCTTGTATTTAATTACTTCATTTTATGTCTTTTGATCTTTATTTTAGCCTTGTTTGGCTTTGTTCAACAAAATCCTTTTCTGTCAGTATCATCACTTGGTAATGGGAGACAAAGGGACTTTGAAGATTGGCTGTCAAGATTATTACTTTGCAGCACATACTCCTGAAAAGTGTGTTGAGACCCAACACGTAGACTGTGGTAAATAAGGAATGGTTATGACAAAGGTACAGTAGTACATGGTTACAGCGGGACTTTTTGTTCCAGAAGAAAAATCCCGCTGTAGGGGCGTTCCCGCTATTGGGATGTAATGGGGAATAAGCGAAAAAGAGAGAAAAAGAACAAGGTTGCGCTGCGAGTTCACCCCACTCCCACGTCTCTTCACTGCCAGCATGCTACCGGTGCCTAATGCCAGTCAGGAGTTTCAAGTGGGCCTAAAGCTGACTGCCAGCCAGCTGGTTTAGTCGTAGTTTGAGCGAGAGCACTACTGTATAGTGTAACTAGAATATGTTCTTGAGCCTGCCCTTGTGTGAGACAAACAACCTTAAATTCATCTTATCTTTTTCCTCTATCATGGAAATATTTAAACCACAACTTTTTTTTTTCCAAATTTCAGGTTTGTCAATAAGATCCCTTGTCCACCTCTACAAGCACAAAATCATTGTCCTTTTCAAGTTGCTATTGTTGGAGAGAAGGGTAGGTTTATGTCACTAAATTTGTCTTTGTTCAATATCTTTATTTCGTCCCATTCACATACGTAAAGAACTTTATTTATCAAATATTTATAGGAGTAATAAAAATGTCATTTTCGTTAAACTTTTTTATGAAATTATTGTAGGCTTATCTTCTGTTGTCATTACTTGCATAAGTGAATTCACCTTCATGTGTTATGATGTCATAATTTAATGCATGATGTCTGTCTACACCAATAAAATTAATTGGGGTAAGATTAAGATGATTTATCCATCTTTGCAACACATCATACGTTTAAGCGTTTTCAAGATATATTGCTTCTTTATCAGGTTATGATAAAAAACATCCATTTTTTCTTTAAGTTATTATGAAAGGAAGTCAAATAAGATGCAAGTTTTGTTCATTATCTAATATATTCCGTTGATATTGCAGGTGTTGATGTTTGGTTCTCCAGTGGAATCCTTGTGCGAATCAATATTAGGGATCCTTTCCCTCTTTCCAGGTACTTTTTAAATTTTCAATGGATTAAATAGGTCGTTTAAACTAAAAACTAAAAAACAAACAAAACAACAAACTGACAAACCCTATCCAAGTGACTATTACTGAAAGGAATTGAGTATATTGTTATTAAGATCAGATCTGTAGGAGGGTTTTAAATGAAGATGTAGTTTTCTTTTGTTCCTTTTAAAAATGTTTTTTTTTGGTTTCTTTTTTGTTGTTGTCTTGAGATGTTGTTAACTTTCCCAAAAAGACTAAATTGCCAGCTTAAAATCTGAAGTTTTCTTTGAAATAATCCGTCACATATCTTATATACCATAAGTTATTTTGTTAGTCATGGTAACATGAACAATTTATTTCCATAGTTCTGTAAGAATTGCAGGATGCTCTTTGGCCCTTTATTCTTTAATCTTCTTAATCTACCACAACTATATAGGTGAGCACCCTAGTAAAAACAGACTCAAGAGTCCATGCTTCACAGAGGCAGACATTAGTTACTATTTTGAGAGATAGTAACGGCTTTTCATTATAACATGTTGAGTTTTACTGCACCTTTAATTTTAAACGGCCCATGACTGTATACTTACGCTTTCCACCTCTTTAGTTACTGAGTCCTTTCATTTTTAAAAAGATTATATCCAGGGATTTCATAATTTTGTCTGCATCTGAGTTGTTCTTCTCATTATTTTCCACGCTATGGATGTTAATTGCTTTTTCATTTTGCTGTTGATCGATTTCCTTTTACAGGTATGCTTGAAAATGGACTTGGTCAAGCCTGCAATCAATGGAACAGAAAAATCCTTTCTCCTACTCTCTCCCTCGCCAAACTTAGCCAAGATGAAGCAGAGCAAGACCAGTTTTTGGAGGTCCACTATTATTCACCTTCTACTGACCGTGCAGAAAATGCGTCTCCTCTTTGCGAAGTCCTTGGTCACATGCATAATTCGGCTCTCAATTTAGAGGCTGAAGCAGATCCAATTATGGGGTTACCGAGCAAGGATAGAAAGGAAGAGAATGTCACAGCTGTGAGTCATAATGAAGCGCCCGAGTCACCATCCATTCCACGAGACATGTCAAGTTTTCAGGGTACAGATGTTAGAAATAATAATACCGACAAGAACACACCAAGCCAAAAGAAACCACCATCAATCTGTGATCATGTTACGTCAAAACCCTCTCAAGGGGAGGAACATCCTTCGGACACTGACCTGAGCCCCACTTCTCCCTACAAAGATTTTGTCATGAAAGGTCCTCTTGCCTGGACCAGCTCTAATGAATCGGACAAGCTTTGTGTGCATGTATCACACCGTAGTAAAAAGGATGCCGGTGATGCAACTGATGAGAGTGCCAAGAAGCCAAGGGATGTAGAACTGCCAGAAGACAGCCCTTTGGCCCATGTAGAGGACATCACTCAAATTGAGGCCGTTCAAAGGAGAGTGTCACATCTGGACTCCCACCTTGATGCAAGCGACAACAACACCGCTGTTAATGCCAAAACAAACTTAAGTCTAGATAACACAGCGAATCTGGCGAGCACTTGTGAAGCAATCGATGAACTCGATTCTCCAGAGAGTATCAGGGAGATAGATAGCGAAGATTGCTTTTCGTGGGAGCAAGATCGCCTTCAACTTACGTTACACGATGATATTAGGGATGGCTTACAAGACCTGAAAGACCTCACACCAACTGAAAGTGCCACCACTGCCTCTGACAGTGGCCAGTCATCGGCTCTCAAGGAGGCTTCAAAACCCGACAGTGCTGACCAGGAGTCTATTTCATCAGACGCCACCTCCACAAATACCTCAACACGCAGTCAAATTGACAAGGAGAAGTCCAGCCCAGCGAGTCAGAAACGAAATACTCTCAAAAACAAATTGTCAGGCGCATTTGGCAAGAGTGGTAACAAGTCAAAGTTGAACTTGGCTTCAGAGCAAGCAGGTCTCGAAACGTCAGAAGGAGAAGTGACATTGACTCAAGATAAACAGGGACATCCCTTAGCTATTTATACCAATGTAAGTATCTCTATTTGTAAGGTTTGATTGAATGTTTTATATCTGTATACAATTGAATGTTATATGTACACATGTGTAATGCTATTTAATTTAGCTGTTTGAATTGTTCATTCAGGAGTCATCTGAAAACTCACTTAAGATGGATATAGGTTAATGTATAATCTGTGAGTCTGATTAATTAATAGTCTGTATCTTCGCACAGGGGCAAGCTTACAGACTACACCATTTATCCCCCAGCCGGCCGTTTTCATTCTTAAGTCCTTAACTCTCTGAGGAGCATACATTAGAGTTGATTGTGAGGTACTTCATATTAACATTCTTATAAGTAGATCGTTCTCTACTTATCGATACATATTCAATTGCACCTGAGTGGTGAAGCATTCATCTTCAAGGAGAATACATGATAGTGGTAGGTGAAGTCTGAACCTGGTATCTCTTGGTCAGCCTAAATGTGTGTATATGAAGGATCGTTCAACCGATCTCATAGATTAGAACAAGCGCTCTGTAAATAAGACGATGAAAATATTTCAGAAACTTGATCAGTGTTGGCTAAGATGTAACCTGCAATATTTTTTGCAGGGAAAAGTGATGGGCCATCTGATCATCTGAACGCTAAACACAAGTCAGATGTGTTTTTTTAGGAGACCTTGTACTATTATTATTTGTTACCTTTCATTTTGAAAATGTTTCATGGATTGTCATGAAAATTAGCCAGACTTACAATTTTCTTGTGGAATTTATCACATAGATATTCTTTTATCTGCTGCAAGCATCCTTTTTTGCCCTGGAATTGATTTTCACTTCCTAAATTACTTACTTGCAAGATTGTTTTCGATTCTTTCATTAGGGCTCAGTGTGTCATCCCTATTTAAGTCTGCAGTACCATGACATTCTGACAGATGTCAATATCCGTTGCTTTTTGATTGGAGCTACAAATGTGTTGTTTAAGCAGAGGCTTCAACTGTATGATGTCTTAGTTGAGGTAAGGAGATCTATGTGTAAAAATTCCTTACCAATGTTTTTATTTTACTCATGATAAATTTCACATCTAGAATTTCTGATTAAAGATGATTACATGTCGACAAACATTATAAGTACTTCAAATTTTACAAGTGTTTCTCTAAAATGAATGCTATGGAAGTGACTGAATCATAAGTGAAACGAGCATGAAATTTTCAATGTTTTATTGGAAAGGATATCAATTTTTGAAATTCCCTTGCTTAGTGAAAAATTAATATTAATATTTGGTGAATGCAATGAAACCTACAATCATAGAATATTTTTTAAGGTCAATTTGTGCTCTGAGTTGAGATGACCACAAAGGATTAACAAACGTAACTTAAAATAAAGGTCAATTTCTAAAGAAGATTTTGAATCCTAGTATACACTTGTTGTACTTTCAAAGAATCCATTCTTGTCCTAGTCCTAGCTTAGCATTGGTTTTAAACATTCTTCTCTTCCTAATGTACTTAAAAGTGTTACCATAGACTGTTGTAGTAGCTAAGTATTGTTGCCTGTATATTTACGATGGTATATACATTTATACTCCATTGAAAACATGCAGGTTGAAGAGGGAAAAGTGCATATTCGGGACAAAGAACTTCAGCGACTGCTCAGTTTGACGACAGCTGATTTGAGATTTGCTGATTATATGGTCAAAACAGTCACTGAAGACATGCAGGGTTTCTATCATGACAACACAGGTGAATCTGATTGGAGTGATTTTATTGCCCTTTCATTTACATCCACACATCTATGTCTTCTACGTTGTCTTAATTTGTCAGATTAAGTTTCTTTTATTTAAAATGATTTAGTAGATAGAGCTAACAGTCAAAAAATGTGGCGAGATGAAGATTGACAGACTGTATATCTTTTGTGTAAAATGATTAAGTAGGTAGTTGTCAGACTATTTGCGGCCAGATGAAGATTGATAGACTGTATTTCGTTTTTGTAAAATGATTTAGAAGATAGTTGTCAGATTAACTGTCGCTAGATAAAGATTGATAGACAATATTTATTTTATGTAAAATGATTTAGTAGTCAGATTAACTGTGGCCAGATAAAGATTAAAAGACTATTTTTCTTTTAATTAAAGGATGAAGTAGATAGTTGTCAAATTAACTGTGGCCAGATAAACATTGATAAACTGTATTTTTTCAATGTAAAATGTTTTATAATTGTTTACCATAATAGCATGATAGTGATATTTTTCTGAGGATATTTTTTTGCGTGGCAGTAATTTTATTTTAATTTGTCTGTTTTCCTATCAGAATGGGAAGGAAGTGATGAATGGCTTCGTGCTCAGTTCAAACATTATCTGAATTCTTTGTTATCTACGATTGTAACAGAAGGTAAGTAAGAATTTTTCAAATGCCTTTTAAAAAAATCTAAATTGATGGATGCATATAAGGAACTTAGTGGTTTGAGTTAAAAATTGCTGTACTTTTATGATAAGGCTGTATGATATGTTACAAGCATTCATAATCAAAAGGTTTCATGTGGCAGTTAATCGATAGATTCGTTTACTTTTTTCTTTGTTGCATCATTCAATCCTGACTTCCTTGTACTAGTTTTTCTTATTTAATTTATATCATTTTCAAAATTGTGGAAGGGGTTGAACTTCTGTCAGTGCAAACCACATCCATGGATTTAGATATAATATCAAAATGATAATTTGCTCGGCATCATGAGGGGGGTGGGGGTGGGTTATTACTGTGGCACAGTAAGATCCAGGATTAAATATCCACTAACAGTGTATGCATTTTTCTTCTGTGAGAAAATTTGCTTCATTTATTTCCCATGACTCAAATGATGAAGTGGTCAAATAGATTAAGACTGTTATAAAAAAAATTAAGTGTTACAAGAATGTAATTCTTATGACGGTCACCCGAGGTCAACGTATGACAACCAACCAACCGACTACTCCTTTGTCAGTAATCTCATTTTCTATTGTTCCAGTATACATCTTTGTATTGAGAATGTAGGAACAGGTGAAGTCACAAAGCATGAATGCTTTTATCCCTCACTCACTAGCTTTGATTTGTAGTATTGTTTGAAAGCGGAACTATTCTTTGCAGTGATCATTCTCTTGTCCAAGCTGGAGTGCAGATGTGATGCATAGAAATAATGAAATTAAGGGAGAAACACATCAAGCATTGGTCTGACTTTGTGTAGTATGTCAGTTTTGTCTAGATCTGGACCCTCTTCATCTACTAGATGACAGTAAATGTACATTGCTAGAAATGGATCACATTCTTACACTTTCCTGTATCCTATAGCCTAAGAAAGAAAATTTCTGCCTTCAGACAACCAAGAATCTTCCAAACAATGTTTTATAGTTGGTTCTATTACGGTGGTCTAGAGCAGTATTTGTTGTAAGTCCACAATGGACTCTTTGGACTTACAACAATATTGCTATAGACCAGGGATTTGTAGTCAAAGGCCAATGAATGCCTTCCTTTTATGAATATCTGTTTCTGTCAAGCTTTTGATGTAATGGTAATTTAACTTAGCCTCCTTTAGCTGATGGGTCCTCAGATCTGTTTGATCATATGCGTTTCTCCAATACTCATCGTCAAGAAATAATGAGAGCCTTGCTTCTATTTGATATTGATTCAGAAATATTTTAGGTCCTTCTACTTCATAAGAGACATCTACAGGATTCAGTGGTTGTCATTAGTCTAAGCTGCCTTATCCTGCATCAAACTTGGAGGCAGGAGGCATCTTTCCGGATCTAGGTGATGGCTGCTTGCTGCACTCTCCAATCAGCTGATCATGACTTGGGCCTGATTGATTTAGATTTAGATTTACTTCCTTGTCTAGTTCTAGGTCTAGCTCATCTGAACCACTAACCTCATTCTATCCACCATAGTATAGTCCATTGCGCTATCAGGTCTAGCTCATCTGAACCACTCACCTCTTTACATCCATTATAGTCCAATTCAATATCAGGATAATCTGCTTCTAATTCTGGCTTGTTATCCTCTGTATCTTCATTTAGCATTTGTAGTCCGTCAGCAGCTACTTGTTTCGCGAGCTGATCAGCTGATTCACTGTGTAATGAATTTTATCTCATTTTCAATTAAATAAGTAACACAAAGCTCAATCTCAACTTTTACAAGGGCGCTCATCTCTTTTTCTATGCTATAATCCTGTGTTTACTGGTTTATATCATCAGATATCAAGCCTAACCTTTATACTGTGTTAAGTCTCAATAGGTAACTCGAAACCCTGTAAATAGTGGGTCTCTGGGCATGGACATTTTCACGGCACCCCGATGTATTGGGGTCTCGGATTCATTGATTGGGTTAATAAATAGTCAATTTGTTAGCAGATGTTTGTGTGAGAGATATACCATGCTTCTGATGACGTTTTCTTCACGGTCTTGAGATTTATGTTGTGCTCCGATTATTCTTAGTTTAAGCACAATCAGTGTAGTGCTTTTTATTTTTAAGCATTCTAAAATATGCTTGTGTTTTTCCAGATACTCATTTGCTGGACGATTTTGGGGCCTCATTTATTGCAGCTTGGAAGACAACCTATAATTACCGCTATTGGCAATCAGAATCCCATCCTGAAATTGAAAGCATTCCTCCAGGGTATGTTGTTTTGAAAAATCAATCAATCTTTCTCAGTGACATTGTTTTGAGATAGTTCCTGTGAGATGTTTTGGATTTTTTTTGTGGTTGTATTAACGTAATGTAGGAAAGCAGAATTATAATACAGTGGTTTCCGCCTAAGAGCCCGTTTTCCTGACGAAACCGAATTTTCTTATCAAAATCATCACTCTAAGAGCCTGCTTTGAAAACCTTCTGCCGCCTAAGAGCCCGGTTTCTTGCCTGATGGCGAATTTGAAACGAATTTTTGTGTCTTCAATGCGGCATTGTTTCTTGCAATTTTTCTTCACCTGACAGTCTAAACACCTGCCCAATCTGCCCAATGCCCTGGGCAGTTTGAGATGCTCCCAGTACGTAGATTTGAGCCACATATGAGTGAGACAAAGGGGTGACCATTCGAGAAAACTGACGACAGGGTGAAGCCCCGCCCACCCAACTCTAGCCAACCGAGTGACGTGTGAAAAGGCCTGGCCGTAGAGCTCACCTGACGCAACAGCCAATCACAAGGACCTCTTATGCGGGGTGGCAGTGTTACCTACCACTTGTGCTGGTCAGGATAGCCCTTGTCTGGCACATGACTGACCATACGAGAGGCGCAACAGATTGAGGGGTCTGCCCAGTCGACGAATACCCACCGCTTCTTTGATCTATGTTTCACGTTCTATTCCAGACATGAGAGATGGACAATCATTGTCCTGCAATGGCAAGCTGAATCTAGCCATTACAGCCGAAGACGTCCCACATGTTCAGTCTTGTGATGAATGTTAGATTTGTTAAATTTTATCTCTCCACTGCTAGGTGCAGCCTCCCAGCGGGGATAATCACCATCTAGTGGTAGACTATACGATGAAAACTAAATCGAAGGCATCGAAACCTCTGTTGCAAGAGTAACTTTTACAACAATCGAGAAAAGATCGGGGGTGGAGAAAGAGTAATAAAAGGCACTGTGACCTCTTTTGTCCTGGAGCCCGCTTTTCTTGCTTCCTGAGCACCGGATTCTTAGGCAGAAACCACTGTAATATCAACCTTAAGTTTAGTGCCAAAATTACAAAATGTAGTGCCCCAATTAAGAATTGATAAAAAAAAAAATCGTAGTTTGCCTTGTATTCCATTAATTCAGTAATTTGCATCCCATTTTAGTAACAATTACTGGAAATTTGTAATACTAGGCCGGTCTGAAGCGACTTACCGGCCATGCCACCAGGTCTTCCCGATGGCGAACTTCAATGTCGTGGCTGCCCTTGCCTTTGACTGAGTACCAATGTCCCACGAAGATCTTCAAGTCGATGGACACTCGGACATGGTAGGGTACGTCGTATTCTCTGATCACAAAGGGAAAACAAAGCAGATTTGAAGTGTATTACAACTCGGTACTAAAATCAAGATTTAGAGGCACGGTGGCTAATTCGTTAGGGCATCGGACTGCTGACCGAGAGGTGCAGGGTTAGAATCTCATCCGCGACCATCGTGTATTTTCCTTGAGCAAGAAAATTCACTCCAATTGCTTCACTCCACTCAGGTGTGAATGAGTACCAGTACGGGCTAGGAAGTAAAGCCTGCGATAGACTACCGTCCTATCCAAAAGATGACCATTATCAACGGATCCTTGGTCATCTGTTCCGCTTAACACTACAGAAACTGAGATATGCTCCGGCTCTTTGGGTCCTAGACCTAGAAGGAACTAAAATCAAGATTCAGGAAACATAAACCAGACCTGCCATGATGTTTTGTGGAAAAATCAGGTTACCCAGTCAAAATAATCAGTATTTGAGGAAAAACATCAGGATCAACTAATAGAATAAAGAATTTAATTTTTTTTAATGAGTATTTTTGACAAATAGTGCGGAAAAAATCAGGATATCTGCTCTACGTCTAATAAAAAATCATGATATCCTGATTAAATCAGGATGAGTTGTAGGTCTGCATAAACTATTAACCATTCAAATATCCCCCTCCCCCCAAAAGAGCACAAACCGTCAGTCTTAATCACACAGATTCCAACCAAACAATGTGACGCGCAACAGCCCCATAATTGACCCAATGTCAATACATGGAACAGAAACCTGTGTACATGCATTTCCAAAGAATCCTCATCTCTATCTCAGCTTTACAATCACATTTTACTCCCCCAAAACAAAAGCAACACAGAACACAGAAGACGAGACTTGCAGTCTGTTAGGCGCGTTACAATTTTGTAGACAAAGACAGCACTGTCTTTAACGGCCAGGTACTCATTACACCTGAGTTGGGTGAAGCAATTGACGTTATTTTTCTTGCTCGAGGAAAATACACCATGGCAGTGGACAAAATTCAAAGCCGGTACCTCTCAGTCAGCAGTCTGACACTCTTATCACTCATCCAACGTGCCTCCACTTGTGTATAAAAAGGCTGATGCGACCATAACCCATGTGAATAGGTGAATAAAAACAGTGATCGAAGCCACAACCTGTGCGACGGCACCCATCGCTTCACCATAAAGAGAAGCGCTCTTACCGTCCTTTGCCAGGAGCGTATCAAGCTCAATCGGTAAGAGAGCTTT
>JAUEKT010061055.1:0-14994 GCA_031762655.1 Doris verrucosa
TGGGACAATAAAGTATTATTATTATTATTATTATTATTATTATTATTATTATTATTATTATTATTATTATTATTATTTATCATTTATCTTTACTATATTTAGATTAATTAGTGGTGGGCCCTGCTGATAGGCCTACTTCTTTCTTTTCTTATCAAATTACAGCAACCTATAACATGACTATAGCGGGACTTTTCGTCGCAGAAGAAATTTTTGTTATTACGGGTTTTTTCCCTGATGGTAGACAAGTCAGAGCAGATCTCAGAGGACAGCAACGTCATATCCCTTGCCTCATCAATTGTCTTTTAGCCTTTTGCTCTACCGGCATATCAAGTCATAGTGCCACCCACTTAAAACGACATCGGGTATGGCGATATTCCGTTTATATAACCACGGCACTTCAAAGTCACCTTCTTTTCCTTGTCCATCATTAGAGGCGAACTCACTGATTTAGCAACGTGTAAGTTGATGATTTCGCTTATATAATGATGCCTGGAGGAGGTCAAAATCAGTGATGCGAAATCAAGATACTGAAAATCTTTGCTTGCCGACCAACAAAATTCAGTGCTCCTAGGCTATCATCACAACCAAGAGAATGGCTGTTCACCAATCAAAAACACGCTTGTCTCTGACCTATGAAAACAGTTGCTCACTGACCAGTAAGTAAGAATGCTATCCAGTTTCATCTCTGAAATTCGTGGAATCATAAAGGGGCCTTCACTTTAATTACGTTATACCGTTCGTGCTTTTATCTGAATTGGTTTTAAGCAAGGAAGCCACCAATGTAACCATTGAAACACTGTGATCTTTCTCCAAGTATTTTTCTTTCAAGAATCAGAATTAGTGACATTTGGTTACAGCAACACGAATTTGCCGAGCCCAACAATGTCGCTTTATTAAGCGTGCTGCACTGTAGTAGTAAGTACTAAGTAGCCTAATGCTGGAGTGACTGAGGCTCAATACGTCTAAAACAAGAATATGATGAATCTTTTGCCTCACTCATACTATCTTTTTTACTCTTCTCATCCTTTTCTCTTGTTATTCAGGGCCTGGTTACATGATACACAGTTAAGCGCTACCTGTCAGCTAAATCCCTAACATCAAGTTAAAATCATGATGCTAGTTAATGATGACTACTGTTTACCTTGCAGTTAGGGATATAGCTAGCAGGTAGCACTAATGTGTCATGCAACCGGGCCCAGAATACTAGAACTAAACCACCTCTCTGGTAGGCCTGCTATTTATCAAAAGCTTTGGATTCAGAGCTATATATATCCTATATGGTGGTCCAGTTCAGATAATGGTACATGTAATGCATCATGCAAGGTAACTGCAGCGCAAAATCAAAAGACAAGAAAAACTCACTGGTACATAATGTCAAAACAGGGACGACGATCATCAATCATCATGGGAATTTTAGCTGTGGAACTGACTGGCAATCATGATTCTTCTTGTCAAATACTCGTACCCTTAGCCTTTGCTATTAGTAGCGTCATTTCTGACTATGTATTTGGTTATCTACTCCATGCATGGGGATGGGGGGGGGGGGGGGGGGGTGTCACCTTGCCTTCTTGATTCATTTGCATCGTCGTAGGTCCTTAGGTGGTCTGACGAGGAAGTGAAGGCTTAGGCACGGAGAGAATTTAGGGCACCCCCCTCAGCAGGAAAGATTTATTATGAGACTCGACTCGTAGAAAAAAGTCTTCAACATGCACCCAGAGCCTCTATTTAGAAGGAGAGAAGAACTTTGAGGTTGTGGGTCTTGTTTTAGTCTTAACACTAAAGCTTCACAAAAAGTCGTTTTTCATTTCAACTTTTCAAAATGAACATTTTTCTTTTACCTTAAAATGCCTGTCACAGCATTTCATATATTAATTATTCCATGGAAATATCTTTGCGATATAGGGCCTACTCTTAAAGGGGTTTTTTTTTGTTTACATGTCCCATGTTCATAAAAGGATCAACAGGACGAATACAGTAGTGTTCATCTACAGCGGCACCCGCTACAGCGGGAACACCCCTATAGCGGGACCTTGTCAGAATCCCCGTTTTATTCTCTATATAAACTCAATTACCTGTGCATGGATTTAACGGGACAATTTCTGACCAGGAAAGGCCTGAACATGGATACACAGCGGGAGAGACTGAACGAGCTCCAAGTTATTTTGGGCTTAATAAACTTAGGCTGTAAGATGCACTTGCTCAAACTAAGACTAAAACAGCTGGCTGGCAGTCAGCTTTGGGCCCACTTGAACTCCTGACTGGCACTTGGCTCCGGTGGCATGCTGGCGGCGAAGAGAGGTGGGAGTGGGGTGAGCTCGCAGCGTAACCTTTTTTTCTCTTATTCCCCTTTACATCCCTATAGCGGGGAACATCCCTACAGCGGGATTTTTCTTCTGGAACAAAAAGTCCCACTAGAACCATGTTCTACTGTATTACCGTCCTTCAACATACACAAGTAAACTCGGAAGACATGATTTAATTTTAAGACAAAAACAAGTTTATTTTCAATGTTACTGCATCCGTTACATTACAAGACTCGTGATACCAGTCATTCGGGTTCCCCAAAGAACACCAACCAAACGTCAAAGTGTCAAGGAACTTCTATCATTCACTTTCTCACTCACTCAGTCATTCAACAACTCTGAAATATGAGTCAACAAAATCTACTAAATGGCTACCCCCCCATCCCCCTCCACACACAAAAAACCCAACTCCTCCAACCAACCAGCCAACAATGGGAACCCCAACAGTTGCACATGGATAGAGAATTCATTTCATATCAATATTAAACAAATGATATATTCCTAGTGTGAGAGAGAGGTCTAGGGTCTAGCATGCCTTTTCACCAAGGATAACAGTCTGTCACAGCTCTACAAAAAGATCATAATGCAACAACAACAACATGGTAGTATAGCAGTTACTGGGTGTCTTCACATTCATTTCTATTTTCACCACACCCCAATACGGCAAGAGAAAATGAACTAAAAACAAAATAGAAGAGGGATGGGGGAGAGAGAGAAAGAGAATTAGTCACATAAAAAGAGCTAACTCCTTTCACCACCCAACTGCAAAGACATTAACTGTACAAAATCTCACTTCAAATAGTCACTACCACCTCCTTTGAAAAGATTTCTCCTTGTCACACATGAGATCTCTCAGACTGCAAATTGAGAAAAGAAAAAGAAAGGGAACCCCAACTAGGGTACAGACATCAGATCCACTGTGTACGCTTTGTATATCTTTCCATTATTTGCAATGACACTACTGTAATTGCCGACTAAAGTCAGATATTCTGGCAAACGGCAAACATAGACACAATCATGTAAAATCAATCAGACAAAACCACATGCCGATGTGCCAGAATCGCATCTTCATTCATTACAATTACTACAACTGATAGCTTGACATCCTATTTAGACCCTTTTATTGATTTACTCTGGCCACTGAATAAAACCTAGCAAAGAATGATGCGTTTTGTCTCATCAAAATGGGCAATCAAGCTAAAATCTTGTTTTGCCAACATTCATTATTCACAAGAGGCCTAATTTCTAGAGAAAATTTATTTCACTGAAAAACCAGTAACTACCGAACAGCGAAAATAGCCATTCCTCTAGCAACAGTTGTGGCTGACAGTTATGTCATGGCAACCTGGAAACTCTCATGCAGGTGGTGATCGCTGCAAGACAAAGAGGCTAAACTACCCCTAACCACTTGGTACACTTTGTAAAATCTCTACTCCTGAGTTGTCACCTCCACTGACAGCATCTTGTGTGCACGTAAAACACAATGAATAAAATGATAAAAATGCCCACGTTGGGTTACTGGCAGCTCAACTTGGTCGCTTTGTGTGTCTCACAAGCCTGAAGTGGTGCAGCGCTAAAATCCTACAGGTACCGGTACCCTTCAGACACACTTATGCACGCCCTAGGCGGCCAGTTGCAAGAAAACCTTTAAAAAAACACAACATTACAAAGGTGGGCTTTTGACTGTAACAATTTTAGCAAGACAAGTTGAGGATATGATTGACATTGTTCTCTATCTCTTTCCATCTCTCATACACAAAAGCAACTCACGACAAAATCACAAGCACGCAACTCTAGACCAACAAATCCAAGGAGGTAAGGAGTGATATTATCTGTTACATAGATCTGTATACAATAAAATCTCCCTGATGATGTCAGCCGTCACAACATTGTGCACAAACAGGTCACTTGGAAAGACAGACTATACATACGATAGCGTTTCCTTTCATCAAATCCAATTCATCCCAACATTTACATTCATCTCAAGGTCCATACAGAAACAACAGCAAGATGAAAGCCGAAAACGATGAAAAGTCACAATACAGATCAAAGAAAGACCCACCAGCAGTACACACCATGTGCAACAATCTCAGCGCATGGTCAGCAGGAAGGCGAGTCGAGATAAGGCCGAATAAAGCATCGCATCCATTGGCCGTACAAGCTTGTCACCAGGTGACCACCCTGTCTGTGACATGATTTGGTCGCCATCGCACTTGAAACGCATGCGCGCACACGCACACACACACACAGCTAGCATAAAGTCCGCCTGCCAGAGAGGAGATTGGCTCGACGTTCATGCTCACACTCAATCATCCACTCACGCTGCACCTTGCCAGGATTCCAGCAAAATGCAGAAACTTTGTGAACATTCATACACACTTATACATAAAATGGAAACAAGTTAAAATTGAAAATTGACAAGAAAATCGGTCACTCTTTTCACTTGCGAGTTGTGTAATACTGTATGATCTACGCAGGTCCCAGACACATGTCTAAGAAGGTGAATTCGTGCACATATAAGTTAGACCCACTCAGCCAAAAGCACTCATCCACCAAAGCACACCCATATACAGCCAATAGTAAGTGGTCATCCTGCAGCTTTCAACAACAAAGGACGTTGCCGATGAGGATGCACATCGTGGTATGATAATGTACACTTGGTAATTTACAAAAATAGATAATATATCGTGTTTATTCTATCCTTACAAGCATCCACGCGGAAATAACAGGAAATCAGTACAACAAAAATGCATCGTCCATCATCTAACCTCATTCATCTATACCTTTTTTCGCTTACAAAAAAATAAAGAAAGAAAAAAGCGACAACAAGAATGGAAAAGAAACATTGGACGTTACATGAGGTGATGAAGTTTAATTAAGATACGACTAACACTTGTTCCTAAAGTTAGTGTTTCTTGAGATATTTTTTTTTAAAGACAAAAAGCAGAAATCTGACACGATGAGTTGTTGGTTCATGATGAGCCTACAGAAGGCTCGCTCTCACTACTGAAAAACATCCTTCACTCATCCATTTTCTGAACCCTGAACCAGTCTGCTTTTCAAACAAGGTGGATCACTAGTTTGCCAAATCTGTCCCAATTCATCGTACAGGGATGCGAGCTAGCCGTGAAAAGAGGTGCCCCTTAAGTAGGCTGATTTGGGTACCTCTACCGGACAAGCGCATCCGCAACCAGTCAAAGCAGCCCTCCGCCGACATGTCACCAGGTCACACACACCCACAGACAAAAACAAACCCAAACCAAAAATAAAAAAAAAAGGCATGACACCCAAAGAAATTCAATAATCATAACCATTAGTCTTAGATCCCTCTTGAAAATAATTGTCCATGAATAATTTACCTCCCCAAGTGTTACTGCCATTCTCCAAAACATTATGTGGGAACCGTAAAACAACGACTGGGAGCACTCCCGCAACCTTTTGACACACCACTGACAGAATTGCCTACACATGACTCTTTACTTCACATTGCTTGCTGTCATCAGAGGTAAACGACTCAAAAGTGCCGATACATAGGTCTTGCTTGAAACTTTTGCCATTTCGTTTGCTATTCCCATTTCCTTGGGTGTCATGCACTCTTTTTTTTTTTATTTAATATCCACCAGTTTACTACTATAATATCATAAAATGAAGAAATGATGGATGGGGTGTAACATGTCTTTTAAATAAATCAAAATATTCATAAAATTAGGTCTCAAAACATGAGACGATATAAATGTCTGCGCGAGATGAGGGATGAAAGTGATTAATATTCAAATCTGTATTGCATTTCGTCAGAAAAGAGGACATTCACGTTTTTTCAAAATCTTTTCGCAGAAACAATTATTTTACACTAACAAAAGTCGATGGATTTTTTTATTTAAAAAAAGCTTGAATTACAAGTGTTCTTTTGAGAGATTACAAATGTAACGGTTATCAAGACGTTTAAAACAAAACAAACCTCCCCACCAACAAAGACACTGCATCATTTTTATCTTTGCCATTACGAAAACCCATGTTTGCTGATAAAGGGACTTGAGAGTTGGGAGACGAGCAGAACCTTTCACAGCCTCGCCTCCCTTGCCAAGCTTCCCAGCCCCCTCTGCTGTTCCTCTCCCCGCCCTGTTGGTCTTCCAGCAGTACGCCGACGTTGTTTGAGGTGCTGATGGAACGAGGTGAAAGCCATTGATTAGCTTTGTGCGGTAGCTGCATTGTTGGGAAGGGCAGTCAGGCTGGTGGGCAGGACAGGTGAACTCGACGACCCCACGGTGCTCGTCACAGAAGAACCTGCAGGCAGTGGAGGTAAGTGTTGAAGGTAAATGAATACAAGACGGAAGATCTGACATGAATGAGGGTGAATAATGACGTGTAGAGATAAAAAGTAAATTTGAAAGAAAGGAGAAACCCAAACCCATGATGGAGAGCCTGTAAAGACGCTCACACTGAAAGCAAATGATAGCAAGACAACACCCATCCTTGCAAAGGGGCCAAGCAAACAAACCAAAGCTCAATGTTACTCAATGTAGGATGACGAGGCTAGGCTAAAATCGGGGCACTGATACATGCATACTATATACACATTGTATTTAAAAAATTACTATTTAGTCTACATAAAACATACAAATAGCACAGAATTTGTGTAACGTAAGTTTTGTTTATAAAAAACAACTCCCACAACCTTATTTCTATTTGTATGACTAAGAAAAACAACTCCCACAACCTTATTTCTATTTGTATGACTAACTAATTGCCTGGGCACAACTCCGCAGGCAATAACCGTTTGCAGTCATCTCAAGTTGAGTAAGGAGGACACAACTGTATGAAATTTTGTTTTAAAAGGTAGTAAACTTAACTCCAAGCTTGCTCGTAAGTACAAGTATGTAAGAAGTATTTATTGGCAAACAAAAACAGCAGTCAGACATTTCCAACAAACTTTTAGATACAGGAGGCAAGTCGTAACAGTTTATAGATTTGCTACTTGGATAGAATTAATGAGAACTCAAGCTTGACCTCAATGCTGACCTACATTTGACCTCGCATCATGAAAGAGAGAAATCGTTGTGAAAGAAGTGCAAGCAATGGCAAGGCCCATAGTTAGGACAAAAAGACAAAGTACAATGTGCAGGCAGAATGATGCATGAAACATTTCCTCAGCAGTGACATATGCACAGGTTAACAAAAGCATACATACACTATGATATACATTGTAACAAAATGGTTTTATTCAGATGGGGACACTGATGATGGAAAGAACTAAAGAAAAGGAGACAAGAGGTGAGTGGCAGTCCAAGGACTTTAAAGCCAAATGCAGTGATAATTTCCTGCTACCCTTTTTTCGGAGAGAAGTGACTGATAGAAAACCCTTCAGCTCAGTGAATAAAGGATAGATTTTATTACATTTGCTCATTTCTCTCTCATCAATGGATTGTATATCATTGATCCAATTACTGATTTATCTGTATTTTTCATTACTGCCATACCTGCTCCATTCCTGTAAGTAACTGAACATTGTATCAAAGATTTCGTTTCTCTGTTTTACTTTAAACCCATCAACTATACACATCGGCTTGGGGTAAATTTGAGGGAAACAGCGAAATGAAACACCCCGCCCCCCCTCTCTTCCCCCTCCAAAAAAAATGATAGCAAAAGCCAGAAAGAGACCTACAAACAAGCTGTGTCAACCACTGCCTGTTCCTTCCTCATCCTTGAAATGAACCCTTTGAGTCTTTAAGACCTAGACAGCGGGCTGAGGCTTAGAACCCCGCGCCCAGATGCCAGGTACGAAGGAACCACAAAGCGGACCAATATGACATCTGGGAGGGACAAGTGAGGAAACACCAGGGGTGTATTACTATGCTACCACGCTAGTGGCTTCAGCTTGTGTCCACCATTGATTATGAGACAAAAAATGTTTACGAGCTGTTATTATAGAATT
Organism: Doris verrucosa; assembly: GCA_031762655.1. NCBI lineage: Eukaryota > Metazoa > Mollusca > Gastropoda > Nudibranchia > Dorididae > Doris > Doris verrucosa. Next base: position 8,236 of record JAUEKT010061055.1, read on the forward strand.
CGTCATTCAGATAATTGCTTTTGTTAAATTCAAGCTAAAATTTTGCTGCTCTACAAATGAAGAGGAGTGAATTTTTTCAGGAGAGTTTTATTGAATGATGGATTGAATCTGATATAGATACTGGTCATTCCAAATGCTGGACAAGTTAGCAATGGGTGGTTTCTTGAAAAACTAACTTGGGGAAGTCAGGCTGCCTGCAGACTATATGGGGGGACGGCCGATATTAAGGAGGGACACATGCTGCTTCTGAGGGACTGGGTGGCAGGTCTGCCTGTTTACAATAGCCCAGCTCATGCTGTACAGCACTTCGACTTCAAATTCTACATACTGCCATAGCTGGAGCGCTTGGAATTCCATTTACTGCACAAGTTGGCGCACAAAATTCTACATTCTAGTTTTGTGTATATTGCCATGCAACAAAAGCAATGTAAAATGCGGGGGGGTTTTTTGTCACACACAGCCGTACAGCTGTGGCGGCCTCAGGAGTCTAGGGATTAAAAGCTTCCTAACCTGTGGACACAAAAGCCCGCAGACGCCAACTAAAAACCTTAAAGAGCTCAGTCGCAATGCTGAATACATGCACAAATTGACCCTTCGTCGTTTCAAATAAAGAAAAGAATAAAGATGACGAGCATACAGAAGCATTTGCTTAATGTTTGAATATATAGAATGACAAACCGCAACAAAAAGAGCAATTGGAATATGACACAATCACAAACACAAAATTATAAAAAAGGAGTGTTAAATTATAAGCCACAAGCTTGCAGAGGCAAAGCTATATAAAAAAACAAAAACAAAAAACAGCAGCAAGTCATGAAAGTAGGGAACCAGTTGAAGAAATGAGGTACGGGCCAGCAAATCCCGACAATACAATTGGAGGAGAACCAAAACGCCCCAAACTCAATGTCAAAGCTGAATTCTCTCCCCATCTTCTATAACTTACTATTGAATATCAACGCCTTCAGAATCCTTTACATTATCCTTTTTAAAAACAAGAAACAAAGAAGGAAATGGCTCAAAAAGTTAACTGGTTATGAATAAGCAACTGAAAAGGCATGAAAACCAACAGAATGAATGAACGAGTCAAGGCATGAGAGGTCAACGCTGGCATTAGCGGGTTTGAGAAATATGAAAAGCAAATAAAGCCTTGGCAGGAAGATGCAACAAAGCCGCAAGTAAAGAAAACGTTCAACCTGCTCCTCCTTAGGCCTTTTGCTGTGATTCCCATTCCACATCTGAAACAACAGCATCAACCTTGCATTTTTCTTCTTCATCTTGTTCTCTTGCCTGCATCTTCTCACTACACTTTGAAATCTGTGACAATCGATCACCCCGCCTCCCCCATCCTTACCATTTCCGAACCAACTATCCTCCTACCACTACTAATTTTACATGAAATTTGAAACATTGGCAACTCTGTCTCCCTTCCCTTACTTTTGCTGTCAGCTAAAGATCAAAGTATGTATATATGTATGTGTGTGTGTTTATATATGTATGTATGTGTGTGCGCATACAAAAAGCCACTGGGAATCATCAACAACAACATGACTAACAACAATAAAAAAAAATTAAAAAAAATTTAAAAAAAATTAAATTCAAAGTCAAGAAAAAAAATCTATGAAACAATAGGATACTCCTCAGCTTTTTCCTCACCCCCAAATTTAACACATTAAAGACTTTCCATTACAACCAACAGACAGCATTACAATTATCTCAATGGCTGTTGTCTCCAAGCTGAACAGTATAAACCTTCAATGCATACAACAAACTATAATTATCTCACTATGTTCATGAGTTTAGGAATACACAGGCAGATAAAAAAATGTGATTGAACTATAATGGGACAAAAAAACAAAAAAATTGCACGTGAATTTTACAGGTCTCTAATCTGAACCCCAGTTACTTCATACTACTCAAGTTGTGAGATAAACGGATAGATATCCTCTCATGGTTATCAAAAACCATTTCTATTACGCGTTCCAATGTCTATCAAGTGTACAAAACTTGATTGAGATGCAAGGACTGAAAATCAGGACTCACAATAGTCTGGTTAGTGTGTGATGGTCTACAAAATGTGGAACAATAGGGATGCATTATTTCAAATAAAAGACGAAGAAAAAGAAAAAGAAGACGTTTTGTACCCGTCGACATCTCATGAACTATATAGCTGTGGTTATTCTATGATACAAACAACGAAAAGATATCTAAACAAAATACTACTGAATATAAAAATAGAGAAAAAGAAGGAATAATCTCGGCTTCGTTTCAAAGAGAGAAATAAAATGGCAAAAAGGGGGAAAATAAATAAGAGAAAAGAAGCCAAGACAGTGACTCTAGAGCATGGGTACGTACCTCCAATCTGTCCCGCAACTGTCACAGGTGTAGGGGAGGTGTGCCCTGACATGTTTGACATCCGCCCTTGTTCTTTCACAATGGGATCTATGGAGGAGGTAAACAAAGAGACAGTCTTATTTACAGAATTCAGGACTCTCAGTGACGCGTTCTAGAACCCACTCCTGCTTTCTCCTACCAATTTTGCCATCAAAAGAAATAAGTAGTTTGTTATTAAATAGAATGCAATAATTAATGAGGAGTAAAGAGTGAATGAATTTGAAAGTAAGAATCAAAACAGTTGAAAAATTGGAGAACAATAAAATCGTCCATAAACAAATGCAGACAGATCTAGAGATTCACGGATTCCACTTTTGAGGTTTTTCCTGGATACTGGATGATCTTGAATCCACTGATTATCTGAAATCACGACAATCTTCAGATCCCTGAATAACTCTTCAACCCCTCTTAATGTCGTGTATAAGGATGAAAATATTACAGGAATGCATAGCTGCTATGTAAAGAAAATCAAAACACGTTTTTACTGCAACTGTGTGATTTACAGGTACTGCTAGTCATGTGCCCCCCATAAAATACCATTGAAGTTCTAACTTTGCAGGGGAAGGATTGAAAGCGTACATTTTTGGTTAATGCCTTTATTTCACCATTGTATGACAGACAAAAAGATGAAAACAGTCTGACGCTCAACTCCCTGCCCTTTGCCATGACCTTCCTGTACAGGTTGGCCTTTTTTAACTTCCGAGGTGGCCACCGAATGAAGGCAAGCTAGTGTGTACTAAGTGGAGGGGAGCAACCATGAGTCGAACAAATTAAGGAAGTTACTTCTTGGTAAATACGGAATAACAGAATAAAACATCATGGACCTCACTAAAACCTCCCCAACATAGACCTGCCTTAGTTACAGTATCCAGAACTAATAATGGAATACAATAGATTTGCAGTTTTGAGGGAAACTTGCAGTCAACCAGATGCTAAGAATAAGTTAGGTTACGTAGATAATACGTTCAGAAGACAGATATTCATATTGACGTTCATAAGCTCACAACCCTCACAACACACACTCTCTCTTTGTCTCTTTCTTCCTCACCTCCCCTTCTCTTCTCCTTTAACTCTCTCAATCCCTACCTAGTTTTAGGCAGCCATGACCAGAACCCTACAATTTTAGGGTATATTCAAAAATTTCCAAAAAATACAATTTTAGAGATACAATGTTCTTCTTTGGTACGCTCTTACAGAACAAAATAAACTGTGCCATAAAACAAACAAATTTGTGTTCTGTTGATTTGTTTTATTATGGACATTTTCAAAAATGGCCCAAAATTTTAAGGCAAAAAATGTGGGGGGAGCTAGATCTAGCTTGGCTCTGCCCTATCATGACAAATTCAAACAAAAACAACTAAAAACATTGCAAACCTTTATTCAAATGGTTCTTGATAATCTGGGTCTAGATCACTGTCTGAATATGTAGATTTATCGCTATCTTCAAAAACTTCAAAGACATTCTTCCTCTTTGATGCAAGACGTTTTGGCCTGGAGGAAGCTGTTTTGGACCAAAGGAAATGCCTTCAGAAAACAATTCATAAAAACAGCTTTTCTTCCAAAAGAGCTACGATCACTTTGTGGAGAGAGGGCAATAACTGGAGTAACACTGAGCGGGCCGAGAGCGCAATAGCTGTGACCCTTTCGTTAGTAGAGCTTATGAAAGGTTGTGATCGCAGAGGCTGTGCGATCGGGTGACCACAGGTGGGTCGCAAATGTTGCACGATCGGGATGGAGAGAGTTAATTCAAAGAAGTTCAGGGAAAACCATCAAGTTATCCCAAATTTGATTTCCCAGAAGTAGAAACAAAAAGTATTAGCAGCAGGCCTTATCTCATTCAACTTACAAAAGTAAGGATGGTCCATTGCATCCCTTGCTGTGAGGCGATCGTTGTGATCATATCGCAAAAGTTTATCGAGGAAATCAAGTGCTTCTGGGCTGATGAGATGCTGGTTTTCACTATGTACAAATCTTTCCCACCTTTTCCTTGAATGTCTGTGGAAAAGAAAAAATTAACCGGGAAGTTTTAAATGTGAATTTTAAAAACAGAATTTGTTAATGGCTACATCATAAACGCAAAAATAGTCTTCTTGCTGTTAAAAATCAAAACCCAGTGTTTTTCCGATAGAGGACAGCATTGTCAGTGGAAACTTCAATTCAAATGTTAATTATTGCGTGAAACCTTTAGTTGAAATCTGCCCAGTTAAACATTTAAGTGAATTTCAGGGTAAATTAACAGGATAGGTGAAAAATACAAAACAATTTAAGACAAAAAAGAAAGAAACAGACCTACCAGCAGCGCCTGCTAAACACACACAAGTCTGATACGTTAGCATGGACTAATGCCTGTTCAAGGCAATCTCAACTATAAATGGATCTAATCGTTAAAACCAAATTTCATTTGTTTCTACTAGACGTCACTGCTGAGGTATGGTCGAGAGAGACAAGGTATGAAGCATGGGTTCCTACCTCCCTAAAATGTCGTTAAATCTTGGATCGAGGTCAATTTGGTATGTCTCAATGTAGCTATAGAGATCATCAGTGCCTAGCACTTTGGCAATCCTCACCAACTGGAAAAGAGACAAGAATAACTTCATTGTAAAATCAACAGCTAAAGTTCCTCAATAAGATTTGCGTCCAAAAAATACAACAAAAACTTAACCCTAACTGATAGATTTAACTGAAAACGAAACAAAAAAAGCTTTAGTAACACACACCTTGAGCTTTAAAACACAAAGTACTTTGTTCTCAAAACATCTATTAAATGTCTTACTGTAAAGCTATGTATATCATAGGTTTAAGAGGCTATCGTATACCTTGATCGCTGACTAAACGGAAGCGTGTGCAGACCTTAATAAAACAGGTCAAAGACATTAGAGTTACCTACTTCTAATGTCTTTGATGCGGGATACAGTAAGCCTCCCATTCTCATTCAGCAAAGATGCCTAGCCGAATTTAGATCTAGAATCTAGTGTTGTTCTCAGCTCGGGATCTAGGCCTGTCAGATCCTAGGCATTGACATTACACAATAACATGAACACTAAAGGTAGCAATTATTTATTGCTTTATTCAAGATATTTATTTATTATTCAAAGGACTGATGGGTAATGATGCGGCCATACTAGATCTACATAAGTATTTCGATGATGAAGGAGAAGGCTTACAGTGTCCCGCATCAAAGACATTATAAGTAGACACTTCTAATGTTTTTGTCCCGCTTTATCAAGTGTGCATCCAAGACTCAAAATAAAATAGGAGAACACAGGGAGTTCAGCGATCTAGGTCTACTATAGCCTCTTAAACCTACGATGTATATATATTTTAGGACATAAGGTGCTACGGCTCACTCTACAGATTAAACTATACAAGGTATAGACTTAAAATTTGTCATGAAGATAGCATTTGATGATCAAGTTTATCATTAAAAGCTGTGTGAATGAAGCACATTTTAAAAAACATATAATTGCTTTACTATGTAATGTTTGTATTATACAATTTTTGTTTTGCTTTTTTATGCAGATCATTTCAACATTTTTGCATCACCATAGAACGTATTTCTTAATTTCGCACCAATTTGTAATTTGGCTTCGAGAATCCAGATCGAGATGATCTAGAACTGTTGCACTGTGTCAATTGTGTTAACAAAGAATTGGAAAGTGACTGATCTCATTCCAGAGGCATAAATTTATCTAATTCAAGAGGTTAAGACTATATCTATACGAGATGGTTCCCTCTTTTATGGGTTGCCCAGGCTTGGTCAAAGACTACAATTCTGTTGAGCCTAATATCAAAAGTTAGAATCGAGATATAGATCTACAATTTGCCTAACATCTAAAACTAGATTATAGATCTAAATCTACAACTAGATCTAAGCTCTTGTCATCACAATAATCTAGATTAGATCTACATTCTGGATCCTAGGTAAGGTGCTTGCATTTATTATTCTTACTAAAATTATTATAGATTTAGATCGAGATCTGCAGCTGCATTGGCAGTTTTACAGAAAAATAAAAGACAGCAGGAAAGGCACAGACAGGGTGATGGTGAAGATCTCTGTCTCTGTCTTTTTCTCTTGATCCTTTAAACATGCTTCAATCATTACCCAGGCAATTTTAAACATATCTTTAAGAAGGCATTCACTTGGTCACTCTTGTCCTGTCATACAATACAGGTCTAATCAATAAATTTGTAAATGATACATTGGAGAAAAGGTATGACAATAAAGAAAGCTCTGCAAGACCTGAAGAGGAGAATTTGAAGCATTCTTTCCTGCCAGTTTCTCTCCATCCTAGCGCCGGGGGGGGGGGGGGGGGGGGGGGGGGGGGGGGGGGGGGGGGGGGGGGGGGGGGGGGGGGGGGGGGGGGGGGG
>JAUEKT010062166.1:0-14982 GCA_031762655.1 Doris verrucosa
AGAGAGAGAGAGAGAGAGAGAGAGAGAGAGAGAGAGAGAGAGAGGGGGGGGGTGAGGGTGAGGGTGAGTGAGTGAGTGAGACAGAGAGACAGACAGACAGACAGGCAGATAGAGAAGGAGTGACACAGACCGAAAGAAACAGTGGTCAAGAAAGACAGAGATACAGACAGACAGACAGACAGACAGACAGACAGACAGACAGACAAACAGACAGACAGACAGACAGACAGACAGACGAACAAATAGACAGATAGACAGAGATAGAAACAGAAAGAGACTGAGAAAAGATAGAGACCACAGGGAGTGGGTCAGGGGAGGGATATTATTGCAAAACAAGAAGATACAAAAACAAAATGAAAATGAAGATCAAAAAAAAGAACAAGAGCAAGAAGGAGAAAAATACAGGAACAGAAAGAAACCAAACCAAGCGCCTCTGAGCATCGAAAACATCGAAGACCAAGCGCCTCTGAGCATCGAAAGATGGATACTGGCGCTATACAAATATACACTTACTACTATTACATACCAAACCAAACTTAAACAAAAGCAACAACAATAACAATAACTTTGAAAAACGAAAATTTCAAATTTGCCCTTCCATTGCCATTTTATACAAGACGGTTTCAATATAGTTTCCCAGTGGTGGTGGAAAATTTTCAATGTCCATATTTCGTGTGAGGAAAATTGGATGACTTTGGTTATTATTTTGGTCATAATATGACTGTTACACGCTTAAGAGAACTGGAACACAAAATCATGACATTTGGTTCATTAATGTGTGTTTTGCGTGGTGTTTTGGTGTTGCATACATCAGAAATAAAGGTCAACAAAATAGGGAAATGATGTGTGTCTACATTTCTCACGTTTTTTGTTGTCTCAATAATGTGTAAATATAACAAGAAACATTGTAGAAAAATCAGACATGTTGTCTTGCTACTATGAAGCAGAAGCGTTGCAGCATTGAAGTTGTCTTCTTAATCTGTCTTTCTTAAGCCCACAATACAGCACGCAAACATTTGACTTCCTTTGGGGAACAATTAATAGCAAGAACGCCCCATAACAATACATCATCATTTATACTTATTCAACATTTATACTGTCGAGCTCACCAAGGGACTTAAATAGCAATGACCTCAGTTGACCAGCTCTAAAAGCCTTAAAGGCTTTCAAGTGGAGTGAAGAAGAATTCCCTTACATAATAGGTGACATATTTAATCCACTTAATCTCTCGTGTAAGCTCCCTGCTTACGACATGTATTTTCTTATTTATCTCCCTTTATAAGGGGCACGCTTCAAGTGACAGTAACTGTGGAAGATACTTTCCATCAACTTGGCATTTTCTGGGTTAATTCCCTTTTTTCTCTCCTTGTGAGCTTAATATGCAAATTGTATAATATTCCAGATTTGTTTTGAAAAGAAAAGCAACCGCCAGTGCAGTTTTATTCGGCAAAAAATGAAGTGTTTTCTTCTTTTGTTTTCACCATCCCCTTATTAATTGTTTTATGTTTTGCAGAATTATTGGGACGTACTATCCAACAACAATCACCAATGCGTCGCTTTGCAAAGAGTGCCAGGAAAAATGAAATTCAGTCCAAATGCTTTTTCAATGATGAAACCTTTTCGGTCACATTCTCAGAGGAGTCCAAGAAATCCCTGCATACAAAGCCATGGTCTATCACTTAACAAACTCCGACAAAATAAAGCAAGAGGGGGACCCTTAACAGCACTATCAATGACTTTAAATGGTGATCTAAAAGTGATCAAAGATAATTCTGTAACATCGACATCAAAATGTGATATGGACAAACATAAGAACCTTAGCCTGGAAAATGGAATAAAGGTCGACCACTAGGGACCTGGAGGCGAACCATTGAGGAAGAGGTGGCAGTGATTGGAAAGACCTGGCATGAACTACGATGGCTCGCCCAGGATCGAACTGGCTGGAGGTCTCTTGTTGACGCCTTATGCTCCATGCGGAGCCCAGAGGATTGAGGTGAGGTGAGATTCAAACCACTCTCCACTATAAATGTCTAGTTTGTTGTCACATCTGTAAACTGACCATACATTATTTGATGAAAGTAACCAAAGTACTGCCAAACTTTTCTTTGAAGGTCACATAAAGCTGCCTCATCTCTTCTCTCGCTTCAGTATCTACATTAAGTTCATTTCCAACATTTATGGATTCATCAAGCTTGTGAAGAAAGAGGTGTGGAACGAACTTGTCAGTTTCTTTTGCCTTGAACAAAGTTGCCGTTAATCGTTAGATCAGTCTAGACTTTCAGTTTCAGTGATGGTCATCCTATACTTCAATCTTTCTTCGTTATAACCTTAGGTACGGTAGTTAAATAATGTTCAATTACTTCACACACAAAGAAAGAAAAAGATGCCTTATTATATTTCGCAAACACTCTTACTCTGGCGGTGGGGGCGCTGGCTCTGGCCTTCTGCAGCAACTTCCTGGCACGCTCAAACTCGTTGTTCTCACTCTCCAGCTTGACAGCAGCCAACCAAATCTCCTCGCTGTTTGGGTTGGCCTGGAAAGCCAGGGCCAGGATGCTCCTGGCTGCCGGCACGTCACCCTGGTGGCACACAAATCATAACATGCAATCTTTGGAAAGCTTTGGGAGTAAAACATGGCATTGCACCTTGGTAATCACGATTAAAAAGAAACGTTTGTAGAGGCATGGTGAACAAAGTGGTTAGAGTGTCAGAGTGATGACTGACATGTACCGAGTTTGTATCCCAGCCGCTGCCATCTGTTTTTCCCTTGGGTAAGAAAATAACTCAACTTGATTCACCCAACTCAGGTGACGATGAGTGCCTGGCTATAGGCAGAAAAGGATCTTGTCAGATTGTTAATTTGATGCGTCTAATAGGCTGCTCTACTGCTCAGGGAGCTGAGAAATATTTCGGAATGAAATGGCCTGCTGGGGGATAAATGATGGATAGTCAATGTCCCAGCATTCATGTGCAGGTATGTGGGGGTATGGACTTTATCTTAATGGTCGACCTAAGAATATTTTTCACGATAATTTCTACGGGAAAGGTACAGGGCACTGTTCAGATTTGGATCATTATAGATAAAGAATTTAAGTCTCTAAAAAAATTCTATGAAGAGCTTAACAGATTGCTATACTTCAGACTCCCAAAGGAGTTGCATCATGAACTATCATCATCATAAAATCACAAATATGACTTGATATTGAACATTATCAAAAATTTCAAAACAGAGAAAAAAAAGCAAAGGAAAGTTAGGAATTATGGTTGTAAAGATGCACATTTTCTCATCCATATCATTCACGTTAAAAGGTATGAAAACTTTTCATCATGATATTGCAGAAAGAGAGCTGGCCTACCGCTAACCACTTGGACTTGGCACCCATGAGCCACAGAACTTCCGCCTTTGGACAATGCGCCACAGCACGCTGGAGGAGGGTCTCCAGGGATTCCCTTTAAAGGAGGAAAACAAAATGATACACTTCACTCTTGGCTTTGGATTTAATGCAGAGTGATAAATGGAGAAAGGTAAGGGTTGACTAAAATCAAGCTACAAGTCACAGGAGTGATCAATAACATTTTGGAAATGTAAATAGATTTAAACAAGAATGAATAATTAATAACATCTGACTTTCTGTATAAGAATCACTTCAAACAAGACCAAGATTGTTGATGTTTAAACAAACAACCTACAGGCCTAAATCACTTGATATACAATACTACAGATATTTCATATCAATATCCTCTATATTGAGAGTCGAAGGAGGCATATTTCAGAATTTACAATTAGGATATTATTATATTTGTTGATTTTTAAATAGGTATTGTATTTGGTCATATAGATTTACACAGACATTCAATTAGAAAGAAAGGAGTAAAATATCAATATCAAATCTTTGCACATAAATAATATCAAAAGCAGTCAGCATAACTCAAAATTGACAACAGCAACTCACAGACAATAAGCAGTCCTGAATGGCAGTAGAGTCCAATAGCAAAAAACTGAAGTCACATAAACAAGACTCACCGAGTTCCGTAGTTTTTCTCAAAGTATGCTGCTTGTAACCAGATACTCTTTTTGCTGGGGAATTCTGACAAGGCATTGGCAAAAATCGCACGAGCACACTCGTATGCCTGATGAGATGCACACTAAAAGGAAAGACATAGAATTAATTTTGTTTAATATTGTATGTTTGAAATGCAAATATGTTGTATCGGTTGGGTTTTTTTTAATGGGAATATTCAAAGCTCAAATATATTACGGAAATTTTTTTAAAGAGAATTGTTATTTGTGATTGATTTGCGCTCTAGAGATGCTATGTATTATTATTATTATTATTATTATTATATTTTTGTCACTTCTACATACTGCACTCTTCAGTGTATACTGAAACAAGCAACATTTGAGAACTCCAGCCATCAAAACATTGACGCATATACTCAATCTAAGGGAAGAGAAGAAGTTGACATCTTTAAACAGAAGATAACACATACTGCTACTACCCTAGTGTTATTATATGATCACTTATACTAATATACTCTACATTCATCGCCTGTCTCAGTTGAATCTCATTAATTAGCAAGAAGAAAAGGAAATTCTTAAAAACTCTCACCGATTCTGCATCTTCCATCCAAGTGTGCTTTCTATCTTCTTCTTCTATGCCGATGCTAACCACAGCACGACTGCAAGAAGAACGAAAGGTTTAGTAGTTCATTTTGTTACTTTTTAACTCCTTGTTTTTAAGAGCATATACATTATTAAAGCTTTATGGTTGACTACTGAAAACTTACTTCGAATTTTGTGAGATATGTGCTTATTTGATATAGAGATTCAATTCTACTTCTATGAAGATACATGCTTTTCGTGGCAATACACAGTCAAGTAAAGGCAATTCAAGTTGTCAAGTGCCCAATTACAACAGATAAAATAAAAAAAAGTGATAGAGGTTTTTATCTTTAATTTCTTAAATCATTAATAAAAATAAACCGAAAACATACACATTTAGATTTTCTTCGAAAGTAGGTAATGACAGTTTTCTTATTACAATATTGCATGTATGATTCTTCCTCCATATTATACTACTATTATCAATAGAAAGAGAACTAAATTCAGCATTTTTAAAAACGTACACAATTGCCTGACAGGTTATGATGCTTCCACTTTTCTCACAGTCCTCAGCGTCCCGAATCCACTGGTCTCTGTTAATTTCCACCATGTTGGCCTTCAAAGAGTTCAAAGCTACAAATGATAAAAAGAAGGATTTACTTAATAGCAGTACTGCTGACTACTGACATTAAACGGCATCAAAATAAAAAATAAAAATAAGAATAGCGTAATGATAATAAGAAAACTAATCCTACTACTACTACTACTACTTCTACACCTACTAAACTACTACTACTGTTACTACTGCTACTACTACTACTACTGATCATAATAATAACAACAACAACAACAACAAAGAAATACATGGCTTATCTCCATAGATCTATAACAGAATAAAATACACTCTCCACCACTCCATGCAATCAAGCTTTGTACATTACTCCAGTACACTGACTGCAAATCCAAAGCCCCCCGCAAATGAGACAACAAATATAAACCGGAAATGGGATAAATATTATTAATAACATATTCAGTTCACTGGACAAATATCCGAAAACTCTGGAAAAACAGGTAATATGACGATCATTTACAAATCTTATGTTTGAAAAATCGAAAAATTCACCCTAATCAGCAAAGCAACCCCAAAGAAACAGAAAAAGGGATTTTCAACGCTGAATACAGCATTACGGACTCCAGGAGTCCAAAATATGGAGCAGTTGGTAGTTATTTTTTCTATAAGTCAAAATAGCGGCAAAAAAACAAAAACAAAAAACAAAACTCTGAAAATAACAGGAAAATGGCAAATAACACATGTAATACACTGGTTTCTGTCTACTAGAGCCGGTTTCATCTAAGAACCCACTTTTACAACTAACTGATTAACATTAAAACCTTTTAAAGGATACAAAAAACAAAAGCATAAAGAAAACAAAACATAAAAACAAAATTAGAATCTACATCTAAATGCAATTGTTGACAAAAAAAACAACAAAAAAACTAGTGGACATGCTTGCCGTTCCTAAGATCAGGAAGATCATTCTTTAAAAATTCCTCCAGGACCTTCCCCAGACTATGCTGGCTAAGAGCCTGCTCTGTTGAAAAGCCTGTTTTGCTTGCTTCCAAAACATTATGCTCTTAGGTGTAAACCAGTATAGTAATAATCATGCTCATTAAGTCAGAAAAGTAGTTAATTGATAGCCTTTATGCAGGTGCTTTTATCTCCTAAGTTAAAACCCATATAAGGGTAACTTTTAAGATCAAGGGCAGGTATAACACTATCTATAACTCTTTATGAACAATATGATAAAAATGAAAAGCCCAGCATTTCCTACATTTATCAGCCCAATATAAAAACAAGAGACAAAAAAAAGTAAAGCGGATATCCATTTTTTCAAGACAGCAGAAAGATACAAGTTACAAATCCAAATACTTTACCTCTGTCAATAATTTTTTCTATCATATGAGGATTTCCATTTGCCTCCTCAAGTTTGGCAGCTGTGATCCAAACCTGTCTGTCTGTGGGAATACTCTCTCTGGCTTTATTGAGAACCTTTCGGGCGTTTTCGTAGCTCTCCAAACGAGCTAGAGCTAGCCATAGCTGGAAAAATTGTTGAGAATTAATTAAAATTATGAGAAATAAGTAACCATTTAAAAGCAAATATTATCTGAGAGTTAAAAAGATCACCCTACTACACTCATCAATGTTTAACTTTTGACTAATTAGGTATTATCTTACCTCAACACTGGTAGGACAACATTCCACAGCACGACTCAACATAATTCTAGCATCCTCCTCATCCTCCAGCTCAACTGCTTGCTTCCAAAGCTTCACAGAATTTGGGATATTTTCCAATGCTGTGAACAGAAGTCATGCTTGGTAATTATTACAATGAAAGTCTGAAAATGTTATGCATCATTCATAATCTTGTTTGAGAAATTTTCAACTCATGTCTAAACATATAAAAATGAGAGCAACATCCTTCAAACAAATACAGGCATGTTGTCGGACCTGCTGCAAATTATGATGACCTACATAAAGTACATTTAAATTATAGCTTTACTCTCAATATGAGGTGAGACAACATTTTAACAACCACATCAAAAGATTAAAATAATCCTGAAAAGTACCAGAACCTGTATTTTGATTTAAAATTCCAATGATGAGGTGCAATGAAATCAAAGTTGTCTTTAAAGACATCTAATATTATTAAAATGAAGCTTATTAAATTGTGAATCACAATGGTACAACCTCTTCAAATGGTGAAAGGGCTGAATGATAAAAGATTAATAGTATGACTCAGACCTTTGCGGAACACTCTCCTCTTCGTCTTCATCTCTGTCTCTAAATCGGCAGCCTTGGCCCATATCCTCACTGAGTTTGGAAGTTGGCGCACAGCTTGTGCCACTACGGCCCTAGCCTGATCTCCAGGCTACAGCAATGAAAGGGATCAGAGAGGTAAACATGAAAAAACACTGAACTCTTCAATAGATTCATATGAATATCCATATCCATAATCAATACTAAATTATTTTTTTATTCATAAATTAATGTCAACCCCTTTCAGATTGAATCAGGAAGAGACAAATGATATACACGAGATAACAATAAAAAAAAAAAAAAGAAGTGAAAGAGTGAAATGATTAAAGACAAACTACAACAAATACTTTTATGTTAGAAAGTTACCTTGTTACTATTTTCGTTCATCTTCAAGTAAATAAAGACTGAGTGACAAGAAGGATACAAAAGGAATGATTGAAAAGAAGTACATCTATCTTTAGCATCTGCCGACCATTCACACGGTAATAATAAAATGGAATTATGAATCAAACATTTTACAGCTACCTACAGACGGCGATAACAAAAAAAGCTGGTTCAAAGAATATGTGAAGATTTCATGAAAGCTGCAATAAGTAAAACAGATCTTTCAGGATTTCACATTGTGGGCTTTTTGTTACATTTTGAAAGAAGTCACATATCTCTACAAAACTATTTTATACCGATTCTAAAAAAAATTAAAAAAATTCAACCCTTCCTTCAATTTACTATCTGAAAACCTTTCAACTCTCCAGCTTGCAAATTTCAAACAATAATTATCTAGTTATCTTCGACTGTAGTTTGTGAAAAACTGATAACGATGAAGGGGGAAAATCCTACCATAAGACGGGCAGCTTCCAGCCAAACATCTTCACTCTTTGGGCATTCTTCACAGCCTTTCATTATCAAGTTTCTGGCTGCCTGTGTTTTGCCAGTGACTTCTTCCAATCTGGCAGAGGCAATCCACGCTGAATAAACAAGAACATCATTATTATCAAATACTGAGTGATCGAAAATTGCTCTATTTAGCTCATAGTTTTGATTTCTTAGAAACCATGAATTTTATTTTTAAACATTTAATTTTGTGTTATAATATCTGCATCAATTTCGAAATGAATTAGGGAAAAATAGCAACATGATACATAATGTAAGAAAGGTGAAAAGAAAAAAACAACGATCTACTAGCAATGGACCAAGGCATAAAATAATCACCTAAAATTGACATTCATTCTGAAATGAATTTGAATGCAAGTTAATCGATAAAACAGAATGCTCCATAAGAGAAGACTGTCCCTTTGCCTTAAGACCTGCTAAGGATGAAATGTTAAAAATTCAAAGAAAGAAAACTAATAATCTGTGGTCAATGGCAAAATAATATTATAATTGAACTGAATCACAAATGTACACAGAGCTAAGCATAACTGCATGGTGCAACAAGGAGTTTATTTAGATTCTAAGACAATCAGCCTGGATTATTTTGAATATTTTTTAAATGAACAAAAAAGAGACACACTTCAACAAGAGAAAAGAGCTCTGCGACCAACATCTTCCCCACTTAACCAATGTGTAAGCAGACACAAGCACTTGAGAGTGAAATTCAGAATATTTTTATTATCTTGTTCAGGAGCTGTTTATAATCAAGCAACATCAAAGTCAAATTTGTTTCTTTCTCCATTAAAGTCACCTTGACCTATCAGAACGTAAAATAAAACAAACAAAAAAATTATAAGAAAATTTACACTCCACCTAAAACTCACCGGGAGGATGTTTGGGGTTCGTTTCGCGAACTGATTTCAGTAGCAAACGAGCCTTTTTTACATCACTGCGGGGAAAAAATAGATGATAACATTAAAACAATATACACCGCTCTACGTTCAACTATTACGCCTTTTAAGAATGTTGGGTTTAATCCAGATTTTTTAGTTTGTAGGCAAATAAATGCAGTATTTTGTTAAATGAATATTTACTTTTATTCTAAAAAAATTTAAATTGAACTAGATCTATCTCACGTTAAAAAAATTTAACAATCCCTTGAAATTTTCTCTAAATCAGACTCTCCATTTTTTTTAAAAATTTTCCAAATGTTTAAAGCAACACATTTAAGGCCATTTCAACTTGGGGGGAACATTCAAAGTTCAAGCTTCATTTACATCTTTTGTTTTTCTATCTCAATATGAAGTCGATTCAATAAACATGTTGACAATACTTAAAAATAATTTTCCTTCTACATACATGATAGATAAATCATAAAAATAGGCATTGAAAATCATGTGAGACCTGAAACAATTTTTTAAAAATAAAAAGTTATCACCTCTCCTATAACATGTAATGGAAGATAGTGGGCATCTAAAATAAAAAAGAACATAAAAAAGGGAGTATAAAGTTTCCAAACATACTTGATATCTCCTCCATGAGATGGCAACATGCTCTGAAGGTCAGTCAGATAGCCCTTCGGGTCAACAACAGTTTGGCCACTGACTGAGTCAGATACCTAGACAAAGAAATTTATCATATAATGTCACTTGCAGTAAAACAATAAGCACAAAAAAATATTATTTATTTATCAAATTTGTATGCACATAAATCAAGCCATATATATATATACCATGATTATATTTGTAACCACTGTGAAAACAGTCATAAGCAATAGTACACATAGGTTTTGTCTTGTCTTGAATAGATTTTGTCATCCTATAAACTCTTGAAATTGGTTCGTCAACACATAAAATCATTTTTAATTTTTCCTCATATATATAATAATGTTTACATAAACCTCCATTTCATGAGTAACATCTGCATCAAATTTTGAGCAAATTGGTTGAAAACATGCAAGAAAATAATGCTGAGTGAATACATTTTAATATGACCATGATTGTAAGTTGTTATTTTTACATTTAAAAAATTATGATTCCTTATTGCCAAAGGTTTGATTTACATGGAAAAAACTTCAATATTATCTACATCACCCTAGAAAGCCACATTTATGTTCCTGAAAGTTGAATAAATCAGAAAGTAAACAAATTCTTAAATCAATATTGTCCACCGAAAATGCAACTTGAGAAACTCCTCCTCGTCAAAAACACCATGGTTTTTTTTTCCAAAATTAAGACCTCAGATGAATTTTAAAAACTTCGGAAACTTAACATTTATAAAGTCCATTTCATACCTCTTGAAAACATCAAGCATATATATCTTAATCCCTCTTCATTCAAGTACAATAAGCATCACTATCAAAGACAGACAGATAGAACACAGTAAAATACAGCAATGTATCCAATACCTGTGTAAGCTTAATGCCCATCAGCGTGTTTCTCGCCTGCCCAATCTTCTTCATGTCAATATCACCACTGGGGGTAGCGGAGCCCAGAGGAGTCAGGGAGCCAAAAGGAGTCTGTAAGCCTCCAAACTGTAGAGAAAGTTGAAAGGATGTAAAAGACAATAACACAAAGAGAATGCCTTCACCACTCCTTTCACAAACTGGAAATGTTTTAGGAAGTGCTTATTTCACAATGTATCAAGAGTCTTCACACCTTTAGAAAATTGTGTTTAACGATAAAAATGAAATTTAAAGACTAAACCTCTTCATTCAGCAAGCAAAAAGGTTGAATGAATTAAATATGACCTGGTCTTGCTCAGAGATGGATGTGCTGACACTGTTTTGAGCTGCAGCACGGGCAAGGAGACTGTCTGGTACTGGAGTGAATCTACGTTAGACAAATGAAAAAAACAGAGGGGGGAAAACCCAATAACAACATTGAATGTGATGCAAGCCAAATTTATGATTAAACTGACTGGAAATGAAACAATGCTTAAAAATTCTTTTTTTACTGTATCGTCAAAAAAATGATTTCATGTCGATAACTATGAATAAGGAATACAAAATTTTTAAAAATAAATTTGATTTAGCGATAGTCAATATGTATGTTATTCTTACTTTTCAGATCTGCCAAGTCTCTGTTTTCGATTCCTTGCATCTCCAACCTCTGGCAAAGTATTCCAATCATCCACTGAAACATCAGCTAGACCACGCTAAGATACAAAAGACAATAAATATTGAGCTTCAAATCAAAAGAATGCAAAAGTGCTTCACCACTAAATTTAAAGTTGGAACTCAATTTCTCAACTACACTACTACACACAAATACATGTGAGAGAAGAAGAAGAAAAAAAATCAAATGTTGTAAAAGTTAAGATAAAGGATTTAATATACTGATTTTTTTTCTCGAAGTTTAATAGTAATCAGTAAAAGCAGGTAAATATTACACTTTAGTATACCTTTAGATCTGAAAATTGTTGCTGGATTTTGGGTCTTTCTTGACGGTACTTTTCAATATCCATCTTCAATTTCTCCTCCCTTCTTTCTTTCCTCTTTTCATCCATTCTCTTGTCTACAGCTTCATAGATCGCATCTGCCTCCTCATCATCCTTATCATAAGGATCTTTGCTGCACAAACTTCCTCCATAGCCTGAAAACTGGAAAACCATAGTAGCAAGATTTTCATTATATCTCTCACTCAAATAATAATAATAACAATAATGATAGTAATAATACAGTGGAACTCTCTAATCAGGAACCTGGGTAATCGGGAAATCCGGCAAATCGAGAAGAAATCCCAAGGAACGGAATTTTTTCTCTTTATTTTACCTCTGTAATCGGGAAAGAATTGGCGAGATCATTTAAATTATCATCGGCTTTTTTCCCAATGTTTGTCCCTTTCACCATTTATTCCCTATACCATTTCGGTCTCACTTTAAAAATCAATCTAGCAGGCCTTTGTCAAGCTGTTCTAATGTGTTGAGACTGAATAAACATCACGCCGACCATAGCCAGACATGCTGACCATAGGCCTGACGGAACAGTCAGCCCTTTCATCCAAGTTGTGAAATCTGGAAAGGGGGCCGTACTCCTCGCCCATGCATCACGCCAACTGTAGATGTATAACACGCTGACCACAGGTCAAAAGTGTGAAATCTGGAAAGGGGGCTGTACTCCTCGTCCATACCACAATGACTGAGGTGCTGACACGGGGGCAAAGTTGAAAATTGGTATGGATCCGAGAGTCTTTCATTCTTACCTGACCAGCTGTCAATCACAAGGTGGGCACGCCCAAAAATTTAACAACCCGTCCTGCACAGGTTCATCTACATGTCTCCCAGTATCCAATGAATGACCCGGTCTTTTAGGTCCAATACATTACTTTTTTCAATTCTGCTTTAGCCATTTACTTTGTATTTATCACTTTATCATTATAACTCTGCATTATCAATTTTGCTATCCTTACGGAACATAATGCATCTCAATTCATTGAGCAATATGAACGTTTAAAAAAAAGTTATAAAACGCGTTTTTAACGCTGGTGCAACAATGGTGGTGTTTGTGTCTGTTAGAGAGGTTTAAATACTTCAAAAAGATGGGGGAAAGTCAAAATCATAGGGTCCCCGGGCAATCGGGAAACCCGGCTAATCGGGCAGGATTTACAATCCACCGAGATTTCCCGATTAGAGAGGTTCCACTGTATTACCAATTGACGGATCCTGAACAGCGAAATTTTCTGATTGGTTGAAACTTTTTACCCCCTTTACGGTTGATTTGTCAATTGTAATACTAGTGTAGGTGGGTCTACATTAGTCTACAACATCTGGATACACTGTCTATTTTCCCTTCCTCCCTCCCTCCTTCCCTCTCCCTCTTTCTCTTAAATCACCCCCTACACCCCTTACTCTTGTTTTTTTCCTTAAGCGATTCATCATAAAGATAAAAATGGATTTATAGTCTATATCACAGACCGTACATCATTTATCCCCAATCAGGCCGTTTCATAAAGTCCTCAGCTCCCTGGGGAGCATAAAGCAGAACTGCCTGTTAGGCACTTCATACTAGGATTCTGACAAGATTGTCCTCTGCCTATAGCTGTGTTTTCAACTATACCTGGGTGGGGTGAAGCAACTGAAGTTATTTTCTTGCTCAAGGTCAAATACATGATGGTCATGAACACAGCTTGAACACTTTACCTCTCAGTCTGCAGTCCAATGCTCTAACCACTCAGTGACCGTGCCTCTGATGTAGTCACAGCATGGCCATTATATTGTTGCCTGGTAAATTTACCTATGATTGTGACTGTCTATTGAAGCTGTCGGGACCATCAAAACAAACTATCGGTAACTGATCTGATTTTACAATTTCCCTACATATGCCACGCTTACAATTTTTCTGACTGGTAGCGCAGGACCATAAAAAATATCTGAACCCGGGGATGATACCTGTTCAACTTTTTCCAACCAACCAAAACTAGGGGTGAAAAATCTGACTTTATCTGATCTCACTGGACATCCTGTTAAGAATTGTACCTTGCGTGTAGTTCTCTATACTCACCCATCGGGAGCTATCCAAAATTCCCATTGAAAGATACAAGGCAGAGGCTGCAACAATGGAGGGTTTCACATGGGCCATATCATACTCAATCATCCCAAGCTCCATCAGATATTTGGCAAGGGTGTGTTTGGTAGCATCCACCTGAAATGTGGAATGATTGCAAAATTGTAGGCCTGGAGAAGAGATTTAACATCAACATAAGATTAAGAAACTAGAGACCTTTAGCAAAGAGAAAAGAACTAGTTGATGGAGGAAGGTTGACTTTAATGGATAACCTGACCTTGTTTGTTTCCCAGACAAAGCATGATACAGTAGAACATGACCACTCAGACCACACGGCACCCGTTGCAGCGGGACCATCTCTACAGCGATACCTTACCGGAATCTCCCTTTCTTTTAATGTAAACTCAATTGCATGTTCTTGGGTTTAGCCAGGCAAGGAAAGACAAAACTTGGATACAGTGGGAGAGATCCAGCAAGCTCTAGCTAAGGGGCAGGGGCAGGGTTTGGGGTTGGAGAGGAATTTTTCTCTTTAAATACTTTCTTTTTTTTTCAAGTGGTCACCATAGTATGATTTCTACATTCAGTTTTTTCTCGAATCAAAAGACATTACATTGTATTGATTTCTACACCGAAAAATTTCAGTTATTTAGTTTCTACTCTAGCTTATCCTCATGATTTAAACTTTTTTTTTTTTACTTAGATGCTGTAACATAATGTAAATAATTATTTTTATGATGACCATTCCCGTCCTGATGCTCCCAGTAGCTTAAGGCTCAGAAAAACCAGACTCGTTGAATATTGAGGTCTGTTGTCTTAGTGTCTTTGGTTTTTGTGGCCCTTTTGTTGCGTTGATATAAACCCAAACGCGCACCCCACCAAAAAAAAGAGACGAGTTTATTTCACTTGTCATCTTGGGTTTTAGAATTCAGGAATGTTTCTCTGAAGCAATATGTTCTCTACATGTACGACTATAATTCTATTTAAATTTCATTTTCACATCAATGTAAACTATAATGGATGCTGCAGATCTTTTAGGGCAGGAAAACGTTAAACTGAAGAAAAGACGCCATGTTGTGATGTCATTCAAACGGATAAGACAGTAAACTACTCCTTTTGGAAATCTAGATTTGTTGATGAGAATAGCGCATCTGGGGAAATCACTAATGTAGTTACGTGGTTCTAGTTGGA
>JAUEKT010063276.1:0-14972 GCA_031762655.1 Doris verrucosa
CTGCGTGCGTCCAATTGTTATTGTTTTCCCAAATAATATCTGCGGCCGCTGCCGCTGTACCGCTCCGCACCACTGCAGAAGGGCAAGTAGTAATAGCGTTGCCGATACGTGATGCCAACGCTGCGTTGCTGCTGCTACCCCCTCCTCGCTTCGAATCAGTGGAGTCTGCAGCAGAGACACCATAGGCAGTGGAAGCAACATCACATCTGTTTTTATTGCCCCGTGATGAGTCACTCGGTGTGTGTTTTGAAGCGATGCCATCAATTTCTTCATCTTCTCCACCTTTATCTAATTTCTCGTCCTTTATCTGTGCTCCGTTTTCTCGCTCTCCTTTCCCTTCGTTTTCGTGTAATAATATTCCTCCATTCATATCTTCTTCTATCCCGTTAATCTCCCTGGCCCCTCCGTGCGATGACTTCTCATTAAAAATGCCAATCTGGCCGACGTCACCGTTGCCAGAAATACCAGCCTTGATAACGCTATCTCTTACCTCCCCTGGCCCGTGAGCAGCGCACACAGCGGCACGTATTATTAGCTCTTCATCCACTTTTAACTTTTGAATGGGAAATAAACCGTCCAGGCCAGGGGATGCTTCCTGTTTTGTGGAGCTGGCATGAGTGCCAACCATCCCCTGCTTCGCTCCGTGGCAAGTACTGTCGTTTTTCCCTCCCTCTCTCCTGATAGTAATAAGATTGTCATTGTTAGGAGACGAGAGACTGTGACTGCTCCCACACGCTTTTCTCTCTCCAGTGGGAGATTCAGATTGAAAATTAATTCCGCCAGATTTAGATCCATTGGATGATGAATATTCTTTTGAATCATCTGTCCGTCTGTGGTGGAATGTTTGGTATTTTTGATTGTCATGAGGTTTTTGATCATCACAGTCGTGGGAAAGAGAAGAAATATTCTCGCTAATCCTTTGCGATTTAGATTGGCTCAGGTTGGTCATAACTTTCCCTCCTGCACCCACGAAGGTAGCGTTGTGAATAGCTATCACCGTACCTTTTACGACCGGTTTTGATCGCTTTGTCCCGTCGCCTATATTATTAGTCACTCCCTTATCTGCTACGCATTTGTCGTTTTGTGCAAACACAGACCCCCCTACATAGCTCGATTTATGATGGTCGCTCGGGTCTGTTTGCTTTTCAGTTCTGACAGCGTCGAGATGTACTTTCAATTTCAAGTCGCCGCTGTCTTTGTCCGCGCCATTCGTCGACGAAGCTATCGTAGTGTTATTAGCCATAGCCTGGACATCGGGATCTGGTGACTTCACGTCGGACGAATAACCGCTCTCGAAGAGGCTGGTTTTCATGAGCGGAATCGGACCGGCACCTTCGGATTGACCGGCTGCCAGCAATTCGTGCGACGCCTTCTCTGTGTCGAAAGGTGTCATCTCCTCATTTGACAGATTTACCCCCCTTCGCCCACGGTTGATACCCCTGATGGAAGACGACGACGACTCTGAAGGCCTCTTCGATGGCCGCTCTGATTCGTTTTGCAACAGAGCGGACACTTCAGAATCAACTTGAGAACAGGTCTTAGGTAGATAGTTTTCTTCTTCCGCCTTCTTCTTTTTCTTCTCTTTGTCTTCCTGAATTTCAATTTCTCTTTTCTCCGACTGATCGTCAGCTTTGGCGGCACGTTGCCCGATGTTGGTTGTAGCTTGTTGGCCTCTTCTCAATCCAGCGTTGCTCGAAGTATTCAGTGGCTTGCCTTTCCCCGTTTCACCTTGGTGAATGCCGGACGCGAATGAAGTTTTTGAATTAAGTCCCTTGCCGTCGTTCGCTGACGGAATTAGATCTACTTCAGTCTCGGACTTTGACGCGGACGCTGTACGAGAACCGTTGTTGTTGCTGTTGTTGTTGGTGGTGGTGACCTTGGAATTTCTTTCCTTCACGCCTCTAGCCGCTCTTTGGGTTTGAAGGCTGCCCTTAGCACCAGACACGGCTTGAGCTGATTGGAGGCGAGACGGGCTTTCAGTAGCTTTCCTACGCTGCTGGTTCGCCGAAGAGATCGGTGGTTTGGATTTTTCACTGGCCTGCAATTTATTATTGCTCGTAGCACGACCAGCAACGGAATTGCTGCCACTCGGATTGCTTTTACTGTTATCCTGGTCGCCATAACGACCCAGGCCGCCATCTTTCTGGGCTGCACTTCCGGTGACTGTACGATGACGATTGGCCGGCCTGTTGTCTACGTCACTATCGGCAAGCTTAGAACTAGTTGGAGCTGATGAGGAGGATGAGGAGGAGGAGGAGGAGGAGTTTGTCTTCTCCAAAGCAGTCTTGACAGTTTTCTGTGATGGATGCCTCACTCCTTGAGCCCTGAGTGAGAGTTGTGACGAGGCGAACGCCACACGGCTCTGAACTGGTCGCGGTAGTTGCTGTTGCTGCTGCTGCTGCTGTTGTTGTTGTTGTTGTTGTTGTTGTTGTTGTTGCTGTTGTTGTTGTTGTTGTTGTTGTCGTTGTCGTGGCTGCGAACTGACGTCAACGCAAAATGACGTCATGAACGTGGAAGGGGATTTCCCCCGACTGGCGACCTCATTGGGTTCAGATTTTCGGGTCTCCCCGGAAGTCGATCGAACAGGAAGTTGAGAACCCGATCGATTGGAACGTCTGGACCTTTGGTGGTCCAAAGGTAAGGCGGCCACTGTTGTTGTCGGTAACGATTGAGATTGGCCGGCGGAGCAAGACGTCATATCGCTGTTCTTATTGTCATCATTGCGAATACTTCCCTTACATTTCTTTTCTTTATTATTTTCAATCTCTGGTACTGACAACCGACTTGAGGGATTGGCCGAAGAGTTGATGTTTAATGACTCATCATTACGATCATCATCACAGCATGCAGATATCAACGCGTCATCATCATCATCGTGCTTAGAAGAAGAAGGAGGATCTTTCTCACCTTTCTCACGAGAACGCACTACACCTTGATGACGTAATAATCCACGGGAGGGTGGGGGGCCGCACTGAACACAACTTTCCGATTTCGAATCTGGCTCGTGCCAGCACACCTTTTCACCAGTGACGTCGAACGAGATCATGTGACAAGACAACGACGACGACGACGACGACGAATTAGAAGGGTGATAATCCGATGGTCTGGAAGAAGAAGACGTCGAGGATGATTGTTGAGACTGAGACGAGGAGTGATGTCCCTTTGCCGTCGCAGCACCTTTGGCGAAAACACCACCGCCACCGCTAGACGGCGTTGTTGTTGATGATTTCCCTTGTTGTTCCACTATGGCGTGGCGTTGTTGCCTTGACAACGAGGCGGCCACTAGGGACGCGGCGACAGGGGACGACGTACAAGAAAACCCCTGTCCTCCATTCTCTCTCACCACGTTGCTGCTTTGGCTAGTCCCTTCCGAGGCATTTTTCGACATCCGACCGACGATAGAAGACGACGACGACGACGAAGAAGAAGTCGATTTCTGATCACAAATTTGAAATATCTGCTCCCGCGCTGTGTGAAATGTCGACCTGTAAGCCATATTATTAGCATTACCACTACTACTACTACTACAGGTTGTATCCAGATCCAACTCCGTTTCACTGGGAGTACTACCGTCGTCGCTTAAATCCACGACTCGAACCACTTGCGCATCTCCAATTCCCGGTTCGCCTCCGTCCACCAAGAGCTCGTAATCCTCGTCTAAAGTCTCCCAATCCGGGTCTAAATCTAAGCAGCTCAACGGTGTCTGCAGTAGCAACGATGCTGTTAGCACCCTCTCGCCGTGTGGTGGTGGTGATGTTTTATCCAGCAAGCATTCCTTAGTCAAACGAGGTGGTGGTGCATCCGATGAGGTGAGTCGCGCCATGCCCTCACCCGCCCGGCTCGTGCCACACCCCTCGAAAAACGCCAGCTTCTCCTCGGTAGGAGATGCGCTAGCCATCAAGATATCACTCGTGGCCGACTGGAAGCTGCTTTCCGAACTGACATCAGACACCGCCTCGAAATGTTCGTCATCATCATCGTCATCATCGTCGTCATCATCATCGTCGTCGTCTAAGATATCGTTGGGATCGAACATAGCTAAATTATCAGCAGCGGTTGTAGAGGAAGTAACATTAGTAATATCAGTAGCAGTAGTGGTAGTAGTGATAGGAGTGGTGGTGGTGGTGGTATTAACACTACATTTCTCCGTCGAAGACACGGAAGAGAAGTCCTGGTTTTGAGTGGCATCGCTCCATTCAACAGGTTTAGTAAAGGTACAACGCAAGCTGTTCTTCGCATTATCGCGGCCTCCTTCAGATAGTAATACTTCACCCTGATAGCACTGAGGCGGAGCCAATGCGTTTTCCTCCTCCTCCTCCTCCTCCATCTCCTCCTCCTTACCATTCGTTCCATCCTCATAATAACACTCCTCTTCGCTTCCCTTTTTAATTTGTTTTTTGCTCTCGTTACAGAAGCAGTTTTTTTCCTTATCATCTTGTCCATCATCGCTCTCGTCGTTCTTGCTTTTTGTAAACGGTTTTTGCGTGTCGAGGTTGGAGTTACCTGTTGTAAATTCGTTCATTTCAAATTTCCCTCTTTCTATTTTTAGCGAGTTTTCATCCAGTTTCGTCAACTCCCTTTTTCCATGAGTATATTCCCCCTCGCTCGCCTTCACTTCTCCTCTTTCACTCCTCTCCTCCTCTCCTGGACACTCTAAACTCTCCACGAGTTGAATGATGCCGCCAAAGTCGGAAGGGGAGGGAATCTCGCACGATTTCACAGAACGCGAGCATGGCTTATCTCTATCCTGTGTAAGCAGGCGGGATTCTAATATTTCCTTATCATCGTGCCCACGGCTAGAAGCAGAAGGGGGTATCTCGCTCTCCTCTACAGAATTAGAGGTAGACTTGGCCCCTCTTTGCCCCTTCTCCTCCCCTTCCTCTTCTCCTTCTTCTTCCTCTTCTCCTTCTCCTTCTTCACCTTTCCCCTCTTGACAGAAAGCGCTTATCTGAGAATACCTGCCGCTTGTGTTCGATAGCGTCAAATCCAAGCCGTGAGGGCGAGCACTTGAATTGGAACGACTACTAGATGTACAATAATTCTGCTCTTTTTCACTGGACAAGACGTGAGAAACGTCTGCCATTTTCTCCCCTTTGCCCCCACCGCCACACACAAGACCTCTCGCGTGGAACACACCCCCCTCGCCAGCCTCGTGCCTTGTGGTTTTTGTCTCCCTCGCCACGGCACGAGCAGACTCTTCTTTGTTTACCTTTGAGCCCAAAGCAGCATCGGGGTGAAAGCCTAGCAGCTCGTTACCGTCATTTATTTCGGTGCCAGCGCCGTCTTCCTCGGTGCCAGCACCGAAATCCTCACCACCCCTCGGCCCCCCGTCGTCTGCTGTCTGATTGCTATCATTAACGACGAGGGGAGCGTTCTCATCAGCGACGATCTTATTATTATCATTTTTATTATCGTCATCGTCGTCGCTGCGTATCCTTTCTTTGTCTTTGTCACCACAAATGTTATTAGCACCAACCCTGATGCCATCATTTTTCAGATCGTTCTCAACAATATCGACGTGTGGTTGAGATCCAGATCCACATCGTGCATCGTGAATCTGATCGACTAGAATATTATTAACGCCACCATGACAAGGCCTTACCTTTTGGTAAGACAACCGCGTACCTTCATCATTGTCATCATCATCATCGTCATATTTGTTGCTGTAGCTAAGATCTCCATGCCGTAAATCCGATTTGCTCGAAGGCAGAAGAATATCACCAGAGGAAGAACAACCCAAGTCCAAATCGATATCTCTTCCGCCTGAATGAACTGACGACTCTCGCTGCGATACGTGTGCAGCTCTTTGACAACGACAGGCAGAAGAACTAGCACAGCTCTCACCTGACACTCCGTCGTCGTCGTCGTCGTCGTCGCCAACCGGAACACCACCACGACCGGAAGCACGAAAAGCACACGATGACGTCACTGAATCATCCACATTCATATCCATGCGGTCCGTATCCAACTGCCTATGATTTAGTTCCCGTTCTGCTTGACTGAATCCATAGGTTATTGAGTGACCAGAAATGACGTCATTATGAAATGAGCACAAGTCTGCCGATTGTGAACAATCAACATCAACACGGCTGTCATCACCCTGCTGGGATGATCGTGGGTGGTGAGCCTCAGCTCCGTTATTATTGGAATGGCCAGCAGAAGAGACATTGGCGCTGTTGTTGTTGTTGTTGTTGTTGTTGTTGTTGTTGTTGTTGCTGTGGCGGTCAGAGCCATCGAGAAAAGCACCAGTTCTAATTTGACCTTTATTTGATTTCTCATCAGGTCTACGTGTTCCTTTCCACGAATTTCCATTCGAAGTTTGTGTATCCATAATACCATCACCTGATTGGTTGGTTTGAATCACGTGAGCGTCTGAAAACACAGCATTACTAGTGTCATCGATGGCACTTCCAATAACACGATCATAAGTTGTTGATGTACTCATCTGACCGGTGGCCAACCTTTGAAAATCACATTTGTCCGTAGTTTGTTCGAACACATAATATTCTGGAAGCGAATCTAGATCTAGATCCTCTCGTCCTCTTCTATCTTTTTCTTTGTTTCGTTCCTCGAACGCATCGCTAATAACGGTAAACCGCTCAGCGTGGATAGTTTCGTTCTCATTGTTTTCACGGTCTCGCGTCCAACTCGCCTTGCTCCTCTTCTCCACGATTTTCCTGCTCGTGGAAGAAGAAGAAGTATAAGCAGCTGTAGTTGTAGCTGTAGTTGTAGTAGTAGTCGCAGTTGTAGAGGTGGCGATGTTGTCGTCGTTGTTGGTGGAGGAGGAGGAGGAACAAGGGAGCGAATCAGCTGACGCCGCCCAGACGATCTCGTTCCGCTTCTCCAGCCGCGGTCCACTAGAAGACGTCTGCACGTGTACATTCGATGAGCGCTGAGCGAGGGAGGAGGAGGAGGATGGGGAGGAGGAGGATGGGGAGGAGGAAGAGGAGGAGGGCATCGGTTGATAGCACTCACGTTTGACAGTTTCTTTCTTTGCCGGCCGCTTATCCTCCAAACAGCAGACGGCAGGAGGGGTGCACGCACCCCTTCTCGCCACGGTGAGGAGGGCCAGGGGGATTTCGTTTTGGGTAGGCGGGGTACCGGACTCAAGCCCTGCTGCTTCCCCCACCACTCCCATCCCAACCCCTACTTCTTCTTTTTCGTTTTCTTCTTCTTCTCCTTCCACCGCCGCCGTTCCATCACCCTCCCCGCCACGGTCGAGTAACTCCGCTGCTGTGGTGGCGCAGTTGGACTTAGAATCGGGGCTGTTGGCATCACTGAGAGTCGTGGAGGCTACTGTTGTTGTTGTTGTGCCAGTGGTGAGGCTGGAGGGGGGAGGGTGGTAGCGGTGGGGGTGGCGGAAGGTAGAAGCGAGAATGGCTGGATGGCAAGACGGGGAACGAGGTAATGAAAGAGGGGATGTGGTGGAGGAGGAGGAGGGAGAGGAGGAGGGAAAAGAAGAAGAGGATGAGGAAGAGGAGGAGATATCATGAGCCTGCGCGCGGTCCGGCAGCAGAGGTCGAGTTTGGCTGTGTTTCGCGCCTTCGTTTGAATGGCGTGAGAAAGGCCCGTGAAGAACTGAAGTTTGTTTACTTTGAACACCTGAGTAGACCATAGACGTAGGACTGGAAGCATGGTCGCGAGTCGAGGTGGGATCCTGCTGTGAGTGAGTTCCTCTTGCGCCGGTCAAGCACACCGGTGAAATGGACGAACGAGTGGCAAGACTCTCATTTATATTCAAACGCTGAGCGTGGTGATATGATCCAGAGAGTGATCGTGAGTCAATCTGTTCTCTGTCGTCAGCACCACTACCAGAGTTAATCAGTTCTGAAGTTGACTCACTGCGCAGCTCAGAATGCATTAAATTCGCGGATGAAAGACCATCGGCGCATGTGTCGGCGGCTCTAACCGGTTCATCATGGAACCCATTAGCCACCTCATCTACCTTATGTTGTCGTTTCGCATCCTCCCTACCTTCTTCTTCTGCCTTCTTTTCACCTGCGATCATTTTTCTACCTCCTCCTCCTCCTCCTTTTTTACTACCGGTTCCCTCCTGCCGATTTGCGTTGTCACTGCTCTCGCCACATGACTCACAACATGTTGCTGCACTACTCGCTACGCGTGCATCCTCTCGAATTTCAATTTCACCTCCGTTTTCCTCCTCTCTATAATGTTTTGCGTCTCCATCGAAAACGCTTGTCTCGCTTTCTTTCTTGCCATTGTGTTGTTGTTGTTGGGGAGATTCAATATTACCGCCACCCAGGGCTGCCACGTGCCTCTTCTCTCTGCTGCTGCTGCTGCTGCTGCTGCTGCTGCTGCGATCAGACGCGTGCACGGAACCAGATTTCAATTTCGCTTTTTTACTACTCACCATGCCACTTTCTTCATCATCAGCAGCGCACGTGTTGCCTCCACCTTTCCCTTTTCCTCCCCCTGTTGCCCCTTTCGAGCTGCTGGCCGTTTCCAGCACGTTTGTGGTCGGTTCTCTCCCTTTGCCCACGATTCGAGCGCTGTGCCTACCGCAGGCCTTCGCTGTCGCTCTCTTTCCCTCCGCCAGTTTCGCTTCACGTTTGCCACTCTGTGCATCCACCGGAGAGGTGCTATTAGTATCACTTATTATCGGCTTTGCGTTACTTTTACTCTTTTGTTCACCAATAGATGATGAAGCGGATGATGATGATAATTTCCGAACAGAATCGCTGCCAGATAAGAATGAGTTATTGTCCAGCTTGACCATCTTACTACTACGACTACTAGCCGATTGACCCTTCGAGCGAGATGTCGCGTCTTTAGACTGCCTGGTAACGCCTACAGACACGCCTTTTTCACTCCCTTTCGCACACATTCTGGTATTGTTGTCGTCTTTACTGGTTCTACTCGAAACGCAAATTTTGCCAAGCCCAAAGTTCGATTTTTGCTTGAGAGAAGAAGTCTCGAACGAAGATTGGGGTCTCGGCTCTTTGGCTCTGCCCAGCGTCGTGTTTTTCTTGTTGTCCTTTGGGCGGCCTTCCAACGAGCCTTCCCGGGTGGAAGGCGTGGATGTGACGTCACAAGTCGACGAGGATGACGTCGAGCCAACGCGGGCCTGAAACGTCATCCTACTGGGCAAGTCACTTTTTAGAGATGCGACGATTTTCGCCTTTAGCTGGCCGCTTTGTTTCTCGTTTGTCTTCAGTTTCTTTCTTTGTGCCGTCTCTCCGGTGTCTTTCACACCGATTGAGACGGAATCTGCGGATAAGTCCCCGTTTTCATCCCTCTTGATATTCGTTTCTTCCTCACGAGTCAGATTGTTTGGACTGGGAACAGTGCGAAAGTCAGACAGAACGTCACCGGTAGTTGTACAGTTCATTTCCCTGGATTCGATACTCGCGTGTATCGCCCGATTCTCTTCACATGTCATCTCCCCAGCAGGCAAATTATGTCCATTATTTACTTGATCGACCGAGCCATTCAAAGCTTGCGTTGGCAGTATCGAGTCCAATGAAGCCGATGTCTCCTTAGGAGTTGGTGCCGATTCTACATTTTGAGACACAGTCTGTTCATTTTGAGGCTTCTTTTCCTTCTTGCGAATGTCTTTCTTTTTTTCCTTTTCAGATTGACTAATCAAGCCTCCATCTACCTTTTCTCTTTCTCCTTTATTGCGCGAAGCCAATTTTGGCGAGGCGTTCGGCTTGACGCCTTTTCTCAAAGCCGTTGTTGGAGCTTGTTTGGGCACTGTTATCTTCTTCGTGTTATCGATGCCAGCATCATGGCCGTCCTGTGGAAATGGGGACGATTTCTTCTCGAGTTTCCTTTGATCTGTGGTCCCGCCGACTCTTTTCGGCGCCAAGGCCGTTCTCGTGGGAATCTCGGCAGCGGACGCGAGACTACAACTCAACGCGAGCTTTTCTTCTTTTTGTTGTTGTTGCTTTTGTTGTTGTCCTTTGCGCTGTTGGGAAGATACTACTATTCCTCCGTCGGCAGTACTTCCCCTGGCGGCGATTTTTTTGTTTCTGGCGGCTACGGGTACGAAAGAGGGAGAACGGTCGCTGGCGAGTCTGGCGGCCACTGCAGATCTGGACACATGTGCGCGTGTGGCCACCGTCGTAGTAGTAGTAGACTTGCCCATCCTCTCTTTCGCTCTCCCAGCAGCAGACGCCGAGGTTGTCTTACCGGTTGATCTCAAACCATTCGTTGACGAGGAAGCCGATTTAGCGGACGCAACCGCCGTAATAGGAGACGATCTGGGGTTGGAGTAAGACGTGGTGGTCGTAGAAGGAGATGACGAGAGCGAGTGGGAGTGAGAGGCCGTCTGCGATGCCCGGATGACGCCGGTGGTCCGCCATCGGGGTTGGTGCACGCGACTTTGGCGAGGAGACGAAGGAGAAAGGTCGCCGGAAGGGCTCGATCCGGGGGAGATATCACGTGACTGAGACATTATGTCGCTGGAGGCGTCTGATATGGATGACGCGTTGGTAGCGTTGGCGTCGATGGAGGGATGATGATGATGATGATGATGATGATGATGATGGTGGTGGTGGTGACACGAGTCGGCAGATGAAAGTGATACCGGCGGTAACGAATGAGGAGAATGAATCAGCGAAGGACTAGGACTAGAAGTCTTGCTATCCACGGATCCCTGCAGCTCGTCGTGTGGTGGTGCTAGTAGCGACGTCGTTGTGGAATCGCCGTTGTAAAGATCTGACGACGGCGATGCGGTCATAGACCGGTGGTGGTGCTTTGGGGTCGTATTGTCTACGATGCTGTCGTGACGATTAACGTAAGACGACGATGGTCGTTGAGTTGGTGGTAGTAAGGTTAGTGGTTTCAGTAACGAAGACTGCGGCGAGGAGCTCTCCACCCCTTTGTCTTTGGCGGAAGATGAGCGAGCGACCTGCTTGACGACGACACGCGGTGATAAAGGCGGAGTGGGTGACGTAGTCTTCGACGACGACGATGACGTAAGGGATTGCAGATTTGCGGGGATGCTAATGTTATTGTCGTCCTTGATATTATTATTCTTTTTCGTCGAGACGAGTTCGGGTACGCTCTTCTCTTTCCTGGATTGCTGTCCTCGACAGACGTTTTCTTTCATGGACGTTTTTCTCAGAATCGGTGACAAGACTTTCGTCTTCGGTTTACCAACGCGCGTGGTTGTGTCAACGGAATGAGGATTGCTGAAGGAAGATAGAGGCGGTTCGTCGGCGGTTTTTCCTGTCTTTGATGTCTCATTGACATCTTCGTCACGGGATGAAGTCGTGGATGACATCGTGGAAGACCCGATAGATCTTTGAGTGACGTCATTTATCGTTGTTTCCGCGCCTGCTTTATTTTTAGTTTTAACAGCGGCCCGGTCACGTGACTTTGAGACGTCCGACGACGCGTTTTGAGGTGACATCACGGGTCTGTCACGCTTCGGCGATTTCGTCACGATTTCCTTCGATGACCTCAAGCGCGACCCCGACCCTGACCCCGAGCCCGACCCCGACCCCGTGGTGGTAGTAGCACTTTGATGCTTCACCCCATCGTCGACCTTCCGCGTGGGGTCGGATTTGAGCGTGGTGGTGGTAGGGGAGAAAACACTCTTGGCTGTGGCGGGCTTTAGTTGGGAGTCCTTGGGGGCCACTCTGGTCCTGAACCGGGACCAACAGTGGCCGACTGATGACGATGACGATGACGTGGATGAGGAGGACGAGGAGGAAGACATCTTGAATCTGTCCCCCACACGCACAACCGACGGAGAAGGACCACGACTCACACTCGCTGTAGGCGAGCTGCTGACGCCCCCCTTCTTCTTGATGAAGGCACGTTCTCGATTGGACGATGATGACGAATAGCCGGGTTTGTCCGTGGCGCTTTTGGCATTGGAATCGGCGAGGTTGAGGGAAGTATTTCGATCATTGTTGTTGTAACAACGGTGGTGTTGGTAATGGTGTTGTTGTTGGTGGTGGTGGTGATGGTGGTGTTCGTACTGTTGTTGTTGGTAGTGGTACTGTTGTTGTTGTTGTTGTTGTTGTTGTTGTTGTTGTTGTTGTTGTTGTTGGTGGTGGTGATGCTTGTTGTGTGATCTTACGCAAAGTCCCGACTTGAGGAGAAGGAAAGTGTCCAGTGTAGGGGAAGGTGAGGCTGGGATGGAGTTAAGGGACCTGCAGGAACGCAGCGAGGCGTGTCTGGCTCTGGTCGGCTGGCTCCATGACATGTGCAGGATGTCGTCATTGCTTTGGGCTAGAACGTCAGCGATCGTGGCTAGTTTGCCGCCGTGTTGCCGCAGTAGGCTAGACCGCGTGTGTCGGACGTGCACTGAGTTGCTCAGAAAGTTCAATTTTACCTGGCGGTTGCGTGTGGTCACGTCTGATCCGGGACGTGGGTCAGTTTTGATATCGTTAGTAATCTTATTCGCGTTCTTGTTCTGTTGTAAGCACGTCCTATTTGGTGTTGTTTTTAGAATCGGACTAAAACACTTGTTGCTCAGCGTATTCGATTTCAAAGATCGATTTGAGTCTTCGTTGATCCTTACAAGGGAGCGATTATTTTTATTATCGGTACAGATGTTTATGTTATTGTTCGATTCAGTTTTTAATCTCTTTGCAACGTTCAAATCAGCCAAGGTATGAGTTCTGTTCGAAGCTTTTTGTTGTCTATGAGAAAATCGTTTATCATCACGCTCATTACATGGAGCAATTCTATGGCAATGTTTCTTATCACAACCAGTGCTTAAGTTGCTAGTTTTGTTGTTACTACTACAAAGAGCATCTCTACTCACCGTTTTTCTTGTTGGGGCGAAATATCCAGCGTTTCTACACACAGTACTCCTAATGGCAAACCTTTGCTTGGTTTCAGAAGAATCCCCACGCCTGCTTTGATCTCTGCCAGGTGTTTCGGCTTCGGGGTAATTCACCTTCTTACCTGCCTGCCTACTCAACCTTGGAAACGGAGAAGGAGGCGTTTTTTGACCCGCGGTCAGTTGCGCTTGGACTGGCTTCGGGGGGTGGGGGTGGGATTGGCGGTGGCGAGATCGAGGGTTGGGCAACGAGCGTGAGTACCGGTGTTGCGATGGTGGTGGTGGTGGTGGTGGTGGTGGTGGTGGTGGTGGTGGTCGTCGTCGTCGTCGTCGTAGAGGGGGTGGTGGTCGTCGTGGGCTGGGTAGTTGGGGGTAATGTCGTCGTCGTCGTCGTCGTCGTCGTTGTTGTTGTTGTTGGTGGTGGTGTTGTTGACGATGCCATGGTGGAAGTTGCCGTTGATTCTGTAGTGGAGGTGGTGCTGGTAGTAGTGGTCGTAGAGGTAGTGGTTGGTGATGATGGTTGTGTTGGTGTTGTCGATGTTGTTGTTGGTGTTGTTGAAGTTGTCGTTGTTGGTATTGGTGTTGTTGTTGAAGTTGCCGTTGTTGGCGGTGTTGTCGTTGTTGGTGTTGTTGTTGTCGTAGTTGTTGTTGTTGATGATGCTGTCGTTGTTGCTGTTGTTGTTGATGGTGTCGTTGTTGGTGTCGTTGTTGGTGTTGTTTTTATTTGCGTTGTTGTTTTAATTGTTGAAGTTGTGGTGTTGGCAGTGGATGATGAAGGTGTATTGGGAGAGGAAGGGGGAGCTAGCGATGATGCAGCCAGGGGAGCCGGTGAGGTTCTCGTGTAAACTCTCGTTGCTGCTGCTGCTGCTGCTGCTTCTGCTGCTGCGGATGACGGTGGTGGTGGTGGTTGTGATGAGGATGATGATGAGGATGGTGATGAGGATGAGGAGGTGGAGGAGGGTGCTTGCGACGCTGACGCTGTGATGGTTTGCTGAGATGTAGAATTATTCATGATACTCTTGGTGGCCAACACCGAGTATGCCGAGTACATTGAAGAGGCCTTTGGTGTCATGGAAGACTGTTCGGGGGCTTGACTGCTGGAAATGCCGACACTGCCCGTGGTTTGCTGGATGGCTGCAGTGGCGGGCACTGCCGGCGGACTTTGACCGTCAGCCCCGTGTGAAATTACCGCCAAAAGTAGAACAAGTCCAAAGGCTTGCGTTGCCAATGAGCAGAAACATCTCCAATGCATCTTGTCTCCACAGCGTGACGCGAAAGCCATTTTCGAGGACATCCCGGCTCTGTCTAAGCTCGCAGTCGAAACACGAATGACATAGAGGCCTTGAATTAGATGGGGACCTTTGGGTTTATGTCTGCTATTGCTCTTCACTCTGAGATGCTATTGATTATGCTTGTTTTCGATATCCTCTTAATAGCGTGGCTATTGTATTGAAACTTATGATTATATTAAACTGTGTCTTGCACTAAAACGTGAAAGGCATTTTGAAATGCGCATTTTATAAAAGCACGATGACGTTTTTCATATCCTCGAAAACGGACACCATCCATCGAATTCTATCAAACACCTCTAGAAGACATCGCCAGTGCCAACAAAGGTCTCACTCAGTCACGGTATGCTTGTCATGGGAATTTCCACGCTCATTCTGATCTTTCCCCCCCTTATGAAATAAGTGATAAATAAGTAAGGGCAGATGACGATATGCCAGCTAAGAAAGCATTCAAATTGTATGTACTAAAAACAAACAAACACTTTCCAGAATATCCCTTCACTACTCTTCGATGTGTTCGTAACACCGTTATCCCTACACACATGATTCATACTGAAAATGCCCCAAGGACGTGGAAAGGATCACAACAGTTGCAAAGAGCAGAGGAAGATGGAGGAAGTGAACGAAACCAAGAAGCTGCCAAGGCATCCCAGTCGGTTGACCGAGAAACGACTGTTTACTAATTGAAGCAAGTCAAGCAACCAGAGTCTACCTCTAGGGGCCCAGACCTGATCAAATTTCACGAGTTGCTTAATGACCTTTCTTTTTAAAAGGAATATTTATGATACCAAGATACTATTCTGTATAACAGACTTGTCTTAAATGCACAGTCAAATGGGAAATACGAATACGAAACTTAGTATAATAATAATAATAATAATAATAATAATAATAATAATAATAATAATAATAATAATAATAAT
>JAUEKT010064384.1:0-14971 GCA_031762655.1 Doris verrucosa
CTCTCTCTCTCTCTCTCTCTCTCTCTCTCTCTCTCTGTCTGTCTCTCTCTCTCTCTCTCTCTCTCTCTCTCTCTCTCAAATAATAAATCTCCCTGCTGTCATGATTTGTTAGATAGCTAATTTTTTGTTTTGTTTGTCTTGTGCACTGTTTTTTTATATTTTGCGCATGGAAAAGAGGAAATATGGCTTAGCTAGAATTATTTTCAGTGGAATGTTTATTTCTTCTCTTTGCAATTAGTTGTTCATTTTCAGTTTAAAAGATTCTGCTTCTTCTTCCTTTGACAGCTATTTCATTCAGAACAGAAATTGGCCAGCATATATTGAAGAATCCGCTTATTGTGACAAACATGGTGGAAAAGGTAAGTTTTCAAGACAGATTTCTAGGCTAGAAAGTCGGAAGGATTTCTCTCACACTTTATGTTGGAAAGAACCCAGAACTCACTCCTTAAATTGAATATGGTGTTGTAATTTACATTTTTATTATCACTATTATCAGGCAAGCAAGACAGAAAAAGGAAAAGTCCTCATAACTGACTAAGTCGCTATTCCTAGATTATCCCTAGCACTGTGCCTCCAATTTAATTATCAACATTTAGAGGGCCTACATTCATGAATCTTAATTAAGAATTGATTTTATTTTTATCAATGCTTTGACAACAACGAACTTGTCGTGTTGTCTGTTGTTTTACTTTTACTAGACTTGGCAATTGTTTACCATACTTGTTTAAAAGTTTAAGGATGAAAATAATCTTCCTGTGCTTGTCTCAACTCAGGTAAAATTGGTGTAACTTTGAACTATTTAAAGAAGAAATCCTACAAGTAGTAAAATTTTCCAGAAGTTTATGGATAAAAATTGGTCATTGCTCTCTTCATCCCACAGAAATTAGTTAAGTTTCAACCCTATGAACTGATTGGCACTGAAGGACTGATTTTGTTTCATTCCTATATAATAATAGTTATCAAATTTGTTCTCGTTGCAGGCAGCCTTACGACCAACTGATGTTGTTTTGGAAGTAGGTCCAGGAACTGGAAACATGACCGTTAAACTTTTGGAGAAAGTGAAAAAGGTGAATTGAAGATTCAATCTATGCATATGCCAATTGTTGTGAGTAAAGGTAGTCAAACATCAATGTGTATGAAACGACATTTGAATTCAATTTAATTTTCCTTCCTTTTAAAAAAAAAATTACTTATTTATTTATTTATTTATTTTCTTTGCTGTTTCTGCCTTTCACTTCAAATTTCACAGAAAGATCCAATTGCATTTGAGATGTCCTCACCATGCTAAATTTTATCATTTTTATGTTCTAAAATAAACACCTCAATGATTGTTTTTCCCTCAGGTTGTAGCTTGTGAACTTGATCCCAGAATGGTTGCTGAAATCCACAAGAGAGTGCAAGGGACGTAAGTGTGGGGATCGATGTCGAAAACAGTTCTTTGTATGTCTTTCTGTTTCATTTAGAGGGGGAGACAGGGAGCGCGTAGAGGGAGGAAGGAATAGAGAGGATAAGAGATTAAGGTGTGATAAAACGCCAAGAACTCAAATTGTTTTCGTTTACTCTGTCATAGATGATGTTTTTCTCTGAATTTTCTGTAAGATTTTGAGGGAGAGAGGTGGGGATGATAAAGATTGAAGGGGCATTCCCGTCCAGTTTTCTTCTTAAAATTTAAATGTGATGTACAAAAATGTTGCACCTTGACGCCATCCTCATTTGGTGCCTTCTTGTCCTCAGTCCTGAAGCTTCTAAACTGCAGATGATGGTTGGTGATGTTCTCAAAACGGATTTGCCATTTTTTGATGTCTGCGTTGCTAATTTACCATACCAAGTAAGTTACTTCTATTTCCCAGTGTTTTGCGGTTGATAAGTAACTCCCCATTTTAAGTCACATTTGGCTTCATTTAAGCTTTTTTGTTTGGTAATCAGATTAAAATCATCACATAATGTTTTCCTTGAGTTTTAGTGGATTTTTCTTCCTTTGTTTTTAAAATTTTCTTTCATCTTCTTATTTATTTCTTAAAGAAGACAAAGAGTGAAGATTGTTAGTCACCTTGTAGCGGCCGAGTAACAAATGTTCGTCATTTAATAATAATAATAATAATAATATCATCTTTATTCATCCCTTTCGGGAAATTTGGTTTCAGACATGTTAAAAGCAGTAGACATCAGAGGTGGGGGATGCATGCATGTAAAATACAAAGAAAGTTTTTCAGCAATGAAACTAGAAAGACATAAAAAATATATCACAGAATAATATAATAATATAAGAATATACTAGGGGGAGTGCTTTCTATTAATTCAATCAGTTAAAAATCATAATACTTGGAGGTAAAAATGAGGTAGTAGAGTAAAATAAAATAAATAAGCAAAGAATTTTATCACAGAAGAATATAATAATATATGAATACACTAAGGAAATTCTATAGGATTATATCACAGAACAATATTATATTAATATAAGAATACACTAAGAAAGCGCCTCCTATATATTAGTGAATTAAAAATCCAGGCAAGAGTTACGTAGTGTAAAAATGACATAAGCATAGAATTATATCACAGAAGAATATATATATTACTATAAGAATAGGCTAAGGGTGCGCTGTCTATTTATTCAATC
Organism: Doris verrucosa; assembly: GCA_031762655.1. Taxonomy (NCBI): domain Eukaryota; kingdom Metazoa; phylum Mollusca; class Gastropoda; order Nudibranchia; family Dorididae; genus Doris; species Doris verrucosa. The sequence continues at coordinate 2,618 of JAUEKT010064384.1, forward strand.
GGTTAAAGATTCTGATACTAAGAGGTAAAAACGAATTACGGTGCCTCTCTTTCTTTGTTTTTGCTGATAGCAAACGATTCCTTAGAATTGATCTTTCTATTTGGGAATTTAAAATGTGAGTTTCGTCGTCCATGATCCTATTTATCTTCTTCAGACAGCATTTGTCTAACAACTCCAAAAAATCACTCAAAGGAAGTGTGTACTTGTTGGCTCTTTTAATAATTTTGTCTATTCTTGTCCTCTCCTTGACTGAGCAATTCCCACCCCAAGCAGGAAGACAAAAAATGAAAAGACTTTCAATCATCATTTTGTAAAAAAGAGTAATGAGAGTGGTGTCAATATTAAATTGGTTTAATTTCCTCAAAAAGTAAAGTCTTTTGTTGGCTTTTGATGTGACATTATCGACTTGGGCTGACCAGGTAAGTTTTTCGTCAACATGAATCCCCAAATATTTATATTTGTCGACAATTTCAACTGTTTGCCCTTTGATTTCTAAGGGGATATAGGGATCTTTCTTTCTCCGAAAATCTATTATCAATTCTTTGGTTTTGTTGACATTGAGATGTAAAAAGTGTTTATCACACCAAGACACAAATTTGTTAGTCTCAAACCTATAATGGATTTCATCATCGTTAAATATTAACCCCTGCAATGTTGTGTCATCGGCGAATTTTAACAATGGAATTGACTCAGAAGTACTACGGCAATCGTTTGTATAGATGGTAAATAAAATAGGTGACAGAACACATCCCTGTGGGGCACCAGTATTGGTTATTTTGAGATTCGACTGGTCCTCGTTCATGACAACAAACTGCGAACGATTAGACAGAAAATCAAGGATCCAAGCAACAATCTGTTTATTAATGTTATAATTTAAGAGTTTTTCGATGAGCAGGTGAGGCCTTATTGTATTGAAAGCTGACGAAAAGTCAATAAATAGAATCCTGCAATAGGTTTTGGATTTATCTAAATGTCTATAAATGTTGTTGAGAAAAATCAATATTGCATCATCTACACTACGTTTGGTCTGATAGGCGAATTAGCAGGGGTCTAAATGAGTTCTAATTTGTGAATTAAGTTGCATCAAGAGCAATCTTTCAATACACTTCATGAGGATGGGCGTTAATGCAACAGGCCGTAGATCATTCATTTCTGCAGCTTTGTTTGTTTTGGGAATTGGGACAATTTGGGATGTTTTCCAGAGTTTGGGAATGGAAGAAATTGAGAAAGACAAATTGAAAATATAGGTATAGATACTACACAATTGATCATCACAGGTTTTTAAAACTTGACACTTATCTTGAAGCGCTCATTTAAATGCCCACTGATTGATAAACATGCTTTCTCTGTATTCAGTGAACATTACACCCCCTCTCATTCCTTTCATTGTGACTCTTGCCATTGACGATTTAACTGTTTTAACTATCATATGAAGCTCAGTTTGTGAGTTCTTAGTTTGATCTCATATTGACAATAAATTTCAGACAAATTCAGTTGTGACAGGATGAATTCTAAAAACATGCTTCATTCAAAATGTCAAAATATTATCTTCTTGGAATGTTACATTACCGCTCCTCATGACAAACATTTGTTGCATCCTAAGATCTTCCATGGTTCACAAATAATAGTGTAGGCTCTGTCTAACTTCGTGTTTGGTATCAATTTTATCACACTATTTTCCATAATCCACTTTTAGATCATTATAAATGCTGTGGAAATTATGAAATAAAGAAGCAAGTGTCTCAGGATAAAAGACTAACACAACAAATCAAACTTGCTAAGTTGATAAAAAAAAACTTTTTTCTCCCTTTGCTTACTGCCAGATTGTGCCCATGGAAGGGGACTTTGAGGTGAATGATTGTCCTCAGAAGCTTTATGAGGAAGTCCTACCAGAGGTGGTCATTGCCAAGTGAGTTACAAATGTTTCATTTCAAAATAAATACAGAAAGTGCAATTAAATTCATCTTTCTTCATGTAAGTCAATTACATAAAAGTATGTACAAAAAATGAGTGATGAAATTGTGATAGAACTATCTTTACAAATATAATCTAGCCCTGTTGATTTGACACTAATTTCTACCACCAAAAGTCTATCAGTTTGTCCTTTTGAACAAAGTTTGATCATGTCACCCCAATGCTGTAGGAACTTCATTGGTTGCCTGTGAAGGCAAAAGTTGACTTCAAAGTTGCCGCTCTTTGCCACAAATGTATTAACAGCACTGCACCAGTTTGTCTTCAAAGTTCACTTGTGCCATATGTACCATCAAGGGAACTGTGCTCAGATAAACATCTCAAAGTTCTATCATTGAAATACAAAATGCTTGAACAGAGATCTTTCTTTTATTCTGCTCCTAAGCTATGGAACTCCCTACCTGCTGAATTACGCAGCATTAACAATGAGCTCATATTTAAGGAACATTAACACACCTTTTTTGTTTAGAACCTCCTTGTTTGATTAGTGCAATTTCTATAACGTGTGTATCAAGAAGAATGCATGGCGATATACTGTTGTGAATGTAATGTATACCGATCTATAGGTGTCTAGCGCAAATGTATTGCGCTTAGTAGAGCTTTTATTGGGATGAGCGCAGATGAATAATCTCCATTATTATTATTATTGAACTCTGAACATATGGGTGCTATTGTCTTCTAAGACACCTAGCAAACCAAAATATGTATTTTATGACTTATCTTATTAAGGGTTAGTGAAAAAGGTCATCAAATCAAATATTGCAGCTATTGAATGATGGTCTGTAAACACTTAATATTCCCAGCCATTGACATTGTCAATTTACTATTCCTCCTATTTGTCCTTCTTCTTGTTCTTGAGGCAGAAGTTAGTAGATTTAGATCCAGGTCTAATTGATTTTTGTCACCTACATGAACGGATCGCCAAATCCAATATATCTTGAATACATTTTACAGAGACTGACATAAAAAAAAAACTTGGAACCTCGGAGCATAAGATTGGTATCGCATTTCATTGTTCTTCTCGGAGCTTTAAAGTCTGATCAGCAGCTGAAATTGATGATTATTTTTAACTTTTTAAAAAGGTTTTATTGTATTGTAGTTTTCTTTGCAATTGTTTTCTGCATATTTTTTTTTTTTTTTTTTTACTTTAATTTTTCCTTTCCTTTACATAATTTTCTTCTGTCATCCTCATTTTATTCAATTATTTTAAAGATGTTTTCCTCTGGTTAACCGAGTCTTTGATGTCACAGTGTCCCATCACAGCTGGCAGATGCGTCGGCATCTACAAATTCATCAGCATTTATCTTATCAAACAGAAGATTATTAAGAAGAGCTTGAATCTTGTTGCTAGCATGAAAGTTTCATGCGCTTCAAATTATTTCTGATCAATTAAACAATTCTCTTAAGACAAGTGTTTATGAAGATTAACTCCATTGGTGCATGTTTCTCAACTGAAGCATCAAGTTAAGAATATTGCACAAGGCTCAGTGAATCAGGGTGGGATGATTAACGACAGTGTTGATTGAGCCCAAGGCAACTGAACAGGACACAGCTTGTCTGTGATCTGGTTAATTACATTCTTTTCTTATAGAAATCAGCGAAGATGCTTACCTTCAGAGCAGAATTCCTAAAAAAAATAGTGTTGTGTGTCGTCGAATTTGAGAAGTCAAATTTGATTTCCACAATTCATAATGTTATGTGACATGGCCTGTCTTTATTCAGAATGAATATATGCTCTTTTTTTTTGTTTGCCTTGATGATTTCATCTGATTTACTGGGTATTTAATCTTTGTTAACATTTTTCAATTTCATTCACAGGGAGTTGAGTGACCTCGCTTTCGGCACATCAAACAAATCGGGAAATTTTTGTCAAGTTAACCGGTAATTCTTCTACTTTCTTCTTTTGATATTTTAAGCTGTTCATAATGAAAAATGTATGTATAAATCACTCAAATTGTATTTAATTTTATGAGTACAGAATTGTCCTTTGAGTTAGAAATAATGTAAAATTGTATCTATGACATTTTCAATGGTTGTTTACTCTCACTTTTATTTACTTTTGGGGTTGAGACTTATTTGAGACTGATTCAAAAGTTACAATTACTTTAGTCTTTAGCTAGTAAGTATGGTGCTATTGTAATTTGAAGTTACAAAGGACTTATATCAAATGTTGATATTGTGACTCCTTTTGCATCATATGATTTATGCGGCAGGAATACAATAAATAATAGGGTTTGACCTGTGTTAAATTTTAAGTCTTTTACATTCAGTTTCTGATTTAGCATATCATATTTAAGATAACTGTATTTAATTTAAAATTGTTTATTTTCTTCTCTGTTCATTCTAGTATCTCTTGTGTTCAAGACACCTTCCCAGATCATCTTTTACATCAATGGGATGAATACACTAAAAAGAAACGGTCTGAAAATGACAGGCCAGGTAAGAGCTTTTGAATGAAATGGTCTCTGCTTTGTTTTCATAAAATCTTCTATCAATTTTGAAGAAACAAGAACATGACATACTTAAAGAAACAAGAACATGACATACTTGATAAATGTCAATTTGCAGCTATTTTTGTGAACAAGTTTTCCATCCCTTTTACCCCTTGTGTAAATCTTATAACCTACACAATACTCTTTTTGAGAAATGGATTATGTAATTGGACGACCTAGTATCATGCTTATTCAAATTAAGCAGCAAAAAACTCCCATCAAAACTATATATATGGATTGATCATTACATGTTGCCTTACTAAAATAGTTAACGGTGTAACATTAATTAGAAAAATTGAATCTATAGTATAATCTCAAATATATGTTTAAAATTGGCTTTTTGCAAGAAATTGCATCTGTATAACTATTTTCATCACTAGTTTATTATTTTTAATTTGTTCTGTTTATGTCTACTACATTGATGGTATTAACTGACAAATGCAATATATAATGGTTATAATAAAACAAGATTGTTTAACTTTTGATTTATAACTGGCTTCTCAGTCCTCTGAGAATATCAATTGTGGTGGGAAAGATACATTTTCAGTGAAAGAAATTAAGTTGTTTTTGTCTGCTGTTGAAGTGCTTCTTTCTTTTAACTCTTTTCACTCACTTTGTCTAATCTTTTGGCAGACATGTTTCCAGAGGATCAGCGTTTTATTGTGTTTGAATTTGGTGATGGTGGAACTGCTCTTGAGAATTTCAAGGTGAGGTTAAGTTGTACTTGTTCAAGATATGTGTCAAAAGTTTAGGCCTCTATCACATACTTACAAGATGATGGATAAGAGCAGAGTTGTAGTAGGTTTAGTGTATTGATTGTTGAAGTTGACAGACTCTAGGCTTCTGAGTAGTTGTAGCCCTAAGAAAATGAGAGTTGAGAGAATATATGAGACACTGTCATATTTAGATGATCAGAGGATATTTTGAGCAATTATCTACTCTCTTTACGCATTTCATCTTAAGTATTGTATTCCAAGAGAATTTTACAGGCTTTTGAAGTTGAAAGTTAACCCTGTTTCTACCTCATGGAGCATGCAAATGATAATAATCATCATTATTATTATCATTGATATTGTCATTAATATTGTTAGTATTATGATAATTATTACTTCTTTTTCTTATGATTAAAAATGATTATTATTGATAGTATTATGTATTACACATCATAATATATTCTTGCAGTTTGTTGCTAATTGTATTTTATGGGTGTTCCCCCCTCCCCCTTTCATTTCTGCCTTTTTGATCCAGTTTGCCAATCACACTCAAGCCTTCAGTGCACTCAGACAAGTCGTCTATGCTCTGGCTGTGGCCGAGTCAGCCTTGGAGTTTGAGCATCGGGATTTGCACATTGGAAATGTTTTGGTCAGGAAATGCAAGGAAGAGACAATTTCATTCTGTTTGGATGACTGTGAAATGGTGTTCCCTTCTGAAGGAGTCTTTGCAACAATCATTGATTTCACAATTTCTCGTTTGAAAAAAGGTAAGCTGACTACGGGTAGTCTACTCTTTTAGATCACCGAAACGGGGGACGGGGCTAATCTCAAAGAAACACGCAAAAAGTTTATTTTGAAGAAATGAATCTGTTATTGAGAAAGATGTTTTTACTTGCCTCTGTTATTGACTTCTTGAATGAAATACATTTTATAAAGTACATTTAGAGTTTACTAAAGTCACCATTGAGCTTTGCCTCTGTTTGACTGTCTCTCTGTTTCATTGATTTTCATAGCTTTGTTTTTGCCAGACTTTTTCACTTGGCTAGACAGTCCTCTTTTCTTAGGTGTTTCTGTTCATTTATATTTGCCTATAATAATAAATAATGAATTGTCCTTTTCTTTTTCTCTCATATTTCTTTTTTCTCCTATAGCTCCTTGCCACTTTTTTTTTTTTTAATTTTTTTTTTTATTATTATAGTTTCTTACCTCTTTCAATGTTTGTTTCCAATTTTCATGCACCTTAGACATTTTACTGGTAGGCTGTTTGTTTATTGAGTCTGAGGTTATTGTGTTTTAATGTTTAGTGCAACAGGATATTTAAAAATATTCCCCTGGATTTTAATATTGGTCTTCCACTACTGTTATAGTTTACCTACTCTTTATTTCAGTGTACTATTTAACTATTGCTAGACGGGAAGAATAAATAGTGAAGTAAGAGGTTTCATTTCTACCTTGAAAATATCTCTATTCAATTAAAATGATCTGCTTTTTGGGGAAAACTTGGATAGCAGAGATTTCGTCAGTTTTCTGAGTCAAAATCTATTTGGTTTGGAAAAAGAGGCAAGTATGCAATTTATGTATGACTTGTTTTTCTCAAGTGTACAGTTCGCTTAATGTTTACGTGATTTCTTTTTAGATGGATGTGCAGTATTTTGCGACGTATCAACGGATGATGGGTTATTTGATGGCAAAGGAGATATACAGTTTGATGTCTATAGAAATATGAAGCAGGAAAACAAGTAAGTATATACAATGTGAAAGGGAAAGTGTGTTGGACATAAGCAGTATTAATTCTGAAAACTATTACGCATAAAAATAAATAACAATTTGAGAATAGGGTGAATAAAAACTTATGTGTGGATACATATATATTCAAAGAATCAAATTAGACTTGAGGTGAAAGGAAGCAATGTTAGTGAACATGTCAACGGGTGACAGATTTTTAACATTGTTTTGTGGTTAATGTATGCTATAACTTGTGAGTGTGAAGGTAGATATGGACAAAGACAAATGCTTATTTTCTATTGTACCTTCAATCCCCATAGTAACTGACATCTGGCCATTGATTTTGTAAACTATACATTTAAGTACCAAAGCTATTCAGTCTGTTTTATGAAATATAGATAAAATAGTACTCAAGAATATTATATTTAAAGTGTTGTCTTTTTGAATTGGACAACATAAAACACTCTTGATAATTATTGGTGAGCCTAAAAGAAGAAAAGGAAAGTTCCTTCTAGGCTTTGACAGACCCAAAGCTGGAGCTTATCCCGGTTTCGGTAGCGTTAAACGGAACAGATGATACAAGATCATCCCCTGGACAGGACGCTAGTCTATCGCAGACTTTACTCCCCAGGCTTGCTGGTACTCATTTACACTTGAGTCTAGTGAATCAATTAGAGTAAATTTTCTTGCTCAAAGAAAATACACAATCCCCTTGACGGGACTCGAACCCGGTACCTCTCGGTCACCAGTCTGATGCTCTAACCACTGAGCCACTGTGCCTCTATTGATCAGCCTACTTTTTGTAAAAATAGTTTAATTGTCCTTGCTTAAATAAGTTTCTTATGTACACATCCTTGGGAATAAAAAGAAACTGACATGTTGATATATAAGAAACATCATTTCATAGAATTTTTTTTAATAAAGGTTTGCTTTTATCCCTGAAATCTCTTTTGCAGCAATGAGTGGAGTAAATTCTGTCCCCATTCCAACATCTTGTGGGTGCACTACTTGTGTGAAAAACTCAACACTGTCATTAAGTACAAGGACTCAGGGAGGGGTCACCGCGATGCCCAAAGGAAGTTGAGGAGTTTGTCCAGTGCCATACTCGAATTCAACAGCTGTCAGGAACTGTGTGCTGATTTGTCTCTTTGGGTTTTGTAAAAAAGGCCATTTTATACTGCATGTAGATGGTTTTTAATGTCCCGTCCCCTTTCACTGTTCTTTTAGTGTAATTTGTCGCCAAGGACAAAGCTGTAATATCTCTGTGTTGATATTATTTGAAAAAAATATGTCTCCTCTTTTATCTTTTATTATTACTAGAGATGCCGACCTGCGAAATTCGCAGGGATTGTGGGTTGGAAGGATATCTGATGAAGTGAACATCACTCTCTAGCTAGATGTAGAATGCGCACTGCATTCCCAAATTAAAGACAGAATTATTGCCCCTTTAGGTTCTAAATTTAATAATTTCATTTCATTGAAAGACAAAGTAACTCTTTGGTATAGATCTATTGAACGGGAAATAAGTCGCAATTTGTAATGTAGAGCGGATGACGCAATAGAATTGTGTAGACGCAAAACAGAAAGTGTCACGATGCGGTAGCATGGCCGATAAAGAGGATTTAATAAAAACGACTCAATCAAATGGCAAAAACGCACTTCCCACCGAATCAGGTAACAAATTTCACCTTTTTTATAGTGTTCAGAGCAAAATTAAGGCACATGCGAAGTTTCAGGTTTTTTGGAGCAGTGGTTTGGCGGTAGCGCTCATACAAAATCGAGCCTATTTTTAAAAAAAATAGATTGATGCTACGGGCAATGTACAATCAGCGAGGAAGGGGCCTAGTGTCTTCTTGTTATCCTTTTTGGTTCTTTGTTTTGTTTTTCTCTTTGCAATGAAATATTCCTATTCACGGACAACCGCCCCTCGTTGCAAAGGATTGCCGTGTTGCACAGGAGGTTGACTAGAGAGTTTTAAACTGTCCATTATCTCAATGAGAATACATCACAGACAAAATCTGATCACATTTTTTATATCAATATCAACAACAAAAATGTTGCTCAAGATCTGAGCAGAATTTGAATTTGTGGAGTAATTAAAAAGATCAGTATTTCTTTTAACCGTGGGCCCAATGTGATAATGAAAAGTGTGCAGTATGTTGTGTGTGGGTGTGTGTGATCTGCGTCACCATCAATCCTTTCCTAGAAAACGTAGGCGCTGTCACTTCTCCAAATTTATCGTCTTTCCCTTGGCTCGGCTCACCCCCTCCCTTACTCGCACTATTTTCTCATGCTTTGTATACCATGTCACTGTTAAATCAGCTTACCACTCATCTCTTTCTCCCGAGGGCGAGATGAGTAGAACTCAATCTGAACCATACGTCGGACAGGCAACTGCTGGCTTACCTGTTGTAATGTAGTAAACTGTTCGTGTTCGTATAATCCGTTAGACATGAACTACCCAAAAGCCAAGCGTCCGTTACCCGTTTGTGTGGTGTCTGCTTACAGGTAACGGGCTTGCTTGGTTGCTCGACACAACACTGCCGCTTCTCTTTAATTCTTTTTGAAGTCGACGGTATCCGCCCAATGTATTCTCAGGCATATTATTATGCTCCGTCGCTGTCAGTTTCCATTGGCCTATCCATCTTTTACATGATCATTGTAGAGTGAACTTCTAATCCTGATCTCTGATTGGTTTATGATTTACTTTCCCAGAGAAGATGTTCACTCTAGAGACGATTTTATTCATAGCTCATCAAGGCCATTTGATTGCTTTGGCTGTGGGTAAGGCTGTGTCATAGTGGATGGCTGGCTGAATAAGGTAGCTAGGCGGGAGAGGTGCTTCAAAAAGATTAAAATCCAGGAAAAGCTTTTCTTCATTTAATGTCAAAAACTATTAAATTGACTCAAAAATAAATAAAAATATTTGAAAGTTAGGGACTTGATAAAAAAATGTTTAGAATACAATTAGCTATACTTTAAATTTGACGGGTTGAATTTCCTTCAATCTCCCGAAAGAGTCCAGAAAACTTTGCAACGCAACCACGTCTGCCTTCCCCGGCCGTCGTAATCAGGGGCCGTCTGGTTTTGACCAGGAGCACTGTGATTGGGTAGAGTGACTGAGCGGTGATCTCTTCTTAGGCATTGCTCAAAGATCAAAACTATTGGCATGCTCTGGCTTATTCTTCTGGAAGATCTCCGGAGATTTTCAAAATGTTCATTTCATGTTTTAGCCAAGGATTTTATCATATTTGTCTAAATTTATTATTCAAGTTGATACATGTACCAAAGTCAACAATCTTGAACGAAAAGTGAAGAAGATACAAAAAAAATACAAATTGTTGGTAAATCCTGCATCAAAGTCATTTTTCTCTTTTAAATCTATAAGTTTCAACCATTTTTCGACGAGACAAGGATGAATTCGAGGAATCAAATCAATTACCATGTTACATAACCCGAATTTCAGATTTGGTAAATAAATAATCAAAATTTTCTAAATTTCACAACTTTACATAAGACAAGACTTGGCCATTTCCGTGGTAACGATTGGACCAGGACTGCTAGCTCGTTAACTAATCCCCACACCCATTTTTGGGTTAAATTCGAATGAATAAAACTGCAAAAACAGGTTTTCACGCCTCGCATCTTGTTAACGCTTAACCTCAAAAATAATTAGCCGTACTTGCAGAGTTAAGCCTGTAGACAAACAAAGCATGTAAGAACTCAATAGAGAGAGTTTTGATACAATTTTACATTTTACAAGTAAACACGGATTATTTTCATGTTACTTGGCATTCATGTATCTATCTACCCAGTGACAGCCATCTGACCTTCCCCTGGCGACAACTTTTGTGTTTGCCCTTGACTGGCTGTTACGGTCAGATTCCACTATATAATTTTTGCAGTCATGTCCTCATATGATCTCTACACCATATTTGAAAGCTTTCTCGGGAATCTCTATAGAGACTGTCAAAAAGGTCTATAAAAATGTTGTAAAATTGTGAGTTTCATTCTAATGATTGTTTTACAATGATGTGCTACATAATTTGGTCTGTGCATGATGTATTTCGTCTAAATCCTGCTTGTTTGCGTCAGCGCTGAATGTCGATTGAATAACCTGATTTAGAATTTTTCCTGAAACCGAAAGAAGTGTAGATTAGATGCTGCATGCATTGTCTCCCTTTTTGAATATAAATTTACCTCATGACCCTCTTTCTGCCAGTCATTTGGACATTCACCCTTTTTCAAGATTACTCTGTATTTGTTTTCAGAACCTCTCAAGGTAGGCCATTTGGTCTTGCTGCCTTCCCATTCTTTATTTTCCCGATTGCATGTCAAATTTATGCTGGTCTTTGGGGATCTGTATCTATGTCCAAGTCATCTTTTACTGCCTCTATGTATGATGGTTGTGTGGATGGTGGCCGATTCAATAATTCTGAAAAGTGTTCTTTCCGTCGAGACATTTGTTCTTCTTTTGTCGTAATTTCATTTCATGCTCTTAATCAAGCTAATTCCACTTTCGTATTTCCTTGAGTTTCATAGTAGCTTCCTAGACATCTGTAATATTTCTTTTTGCAGCTGCTTCACTGGCCTCTTTTGATAATTCTTTAAAAAAAAATTCTTTCATGTGCTCTTACCTTTCTCTTTACTTAGAAGTTGGCCTCTTGGTAAGTAGAACCTGACTATGGCAGCACCCATCCTTGCGGCGGGACCTTACCGGAGTCCCCCTTTTTTCCCCATGTAAACTCAATTTCAAGTGCTTGGGTTTCATGGGGCAAGGAAACGTACGAATTTGGATTCAGCGGCAGAGATCCTGCGAGCTCTAGCTATGGTAGAGGGGGTTGAGTGGTGGGGGGCTCTAGGTGGGCTCAGTGATAAGTGAGGTGGGACAAGCGGCAGACAGAGGAGGTGCGGAAAGGTGCTTTACGTGAGGACATTCCTAGCCAGGGCTAGGCCAAAAGTTAAAGGGAGAGGAGTGCATGTCGTAATGAGGTAATCATGCAAATTTTCAAATTTTTGGAGGGTAATTCTTGTTTGTATTCCTATAGCCGGAACTTGCCTATGACGGGATTTTTCTTCTGGAACAAAAAGTCCTGCTTTAGTTATATAAAGTTTGAGACCGTCATGGTTGCTCTGATTCTTGATGTAAGAAGTTGCGTTTTTACCCTTTTCCAGTTAATGTGGTTTTTTTTTTTAGAAATCCATTCTGTTTCCTCACATGTGTTTGTCCAAGTGTTTTCAGATCTGTTGAACATTCTTCTATATCTTTTTCTCCTAATCCAGTGAGAGCCTCAAGCATAATGAAAACTGCAATTGAAAATTGTTCTTGTTTTCTTTCTTCCCTCAGGAGGTTTCTCTCTCTCTCTCTCTCTCTCTCTCTCTCTCTCTCTCTCTCTATGTTTACTTGAATTGTGAGGGACCTTTGAGCATGTTTAAAACACAATGCAATAAAT
>JAUEKT010065492.1:0-13550 GCA_031762655.1 Doris verrucosa
CATATTGATAAACGCAGAAAAAGGTTAAAAAACGTGATGTTAGGTGGATTCCCCTAGGCCCGTTTCCAATTGGGGCTTGTCTCCAATTGGAGCCATCCACCCTTGAGTCATCTGTCTTGGATTATAGCACCGCACGTCGTATTTTTTCCAGTTCATCTTTTAAAAACTGTCGTGTACATTAGTCACTGCTGTATACAGAAACAGAGGAAGAAGTAACCGATAGAATCAGTCGGTCAATAAACAACTTGGCTGGCACTCCTGGTAGTCGTTGCGGGTTGCGTTGTGAACTCAACGGGATGAACAAACCTGTAATTACCCGTGTCAAAGGTAAGTAGACTAGAGAACATCAATATTTCCACTTTTCTGTGCATGGAAATTGACTAAATTTGAAGCGAGCGTTGCAAGAAGTGAGTCATTTCCCAAGGGTTTGCCAGGGTAGCTCTCTATAAAATAGATTATTTTTATTTTTGATTTTTGGTGACAAGTTCAAGTTGTGCTTGTATTCGCAGTCTCGAGGCTTGCTGTTTGTCATTGTTTGTGATTCTTTACCTTTAGTTTGATTTCTAGGGATTTATGACAGAGTGATCTAAATCTATTACTAGATATAGATCTAGATCTATTCTAGATCTTAATAATAATTTACACAGTGAGTATTTTTTTGTAATTTTAGACAAAATCGTGAGAAATTCCATGTAACCTGGAGCCAGGACACAAGGTGTGTTCGCTATCGCTCGCATACCCGGGGCGTTCCCCCGCACCCCTCCCCCCCTAGACTAAAAATATCTGATGAGTTATGCATAGATCTAATTCAAGAGTAGACAAATAGATCTCCGTAGTTTGTCGTAGTTTCAGGCATCTGTAGAATCGACTGGCTCCAGGTTATGAAATTTCTCCTACAAAATGTACTTCTACTTAATTAGAAGACTTCTTGATCTCAGCTGGTATTTTTATAGAGGTCTTGTATGTATTTATCAATTTATAAAAACAGTCGGACTACGCAGGGCACCGTGAATGTAATTTGCAGGCTACGCTAACGGTGTCCTGAAAAGAATGTAGTACAAGGCTCATACACATATATATTTCAGTTATTCCTAGTGAAGTGGCGTCATTTGAATTTCAATATATTATGGTGGCTAGTGACGAAAGTTTGGTGTTGCGGTATTCAGGCTGGGTACTCATGACGCACTGGCACCTCAGAGGCCTTGTTCCTCTCCAAATTTTTGTAGCGTAAGGCACGTAAGGCACACGTTACATTTTAGGCATTTATGACTACCATCGCCACCCAGTATCACTCATGAAAAAGGTAAGAAAGAAAATGGTATAAATCGCGTTCAAATTTTCAGAACATTTGAGGGGGTAATTTGGCTAACAGAACAGTGTCTATCAGTGCCAATCCCCTGCCATCCAGCCTGTAGTCATCCTGTCTCTCTGGCCCATGCACAGCATTGATGGTGATGCAGACAATCATTGGTGAAGTTTGCTCCATGGGTCTCTTGGCTGCAACAGCCTGAAAATTTTACAACTCCTGAAATTTGCGGCAGCTATCTTGACTGGACCGGATTTTAAGACAAATTCTCAAGGATTATTGATGTGTCTTAAATTCCAACCATCAATAAATTTTCTTGCCTTCAGTTGTTGCTGACTGGTGATGCTCTAGCTACAATAAAACTACACCACTGTCATCGCCCTATTAAAGGAGAATTATACATATATAGGTGAAAGGAAAGAATTTTCCTTGACATCTACGTCCCCTGAATATTGAGATCCCGAATGTTAAGGTAATTGTCCAACTTTGGCAAATTTACAACGATCTCCAAAGTAACATCAGAGGTCTGGAGATTCTTAGAGTTAACGGCATTGAGTACGGCATTGTCTCCATGGTACTCAGCTATAGATCTTCCTTAAGAGGGCCAGATTCAGTGGGGGCCGTGACGGAGAACTAGGCTGGCTCCTGAATTTCTCCAGAAATGAGATATCCAGACAACAGCGGTTGGAGACTTACCAGAAGCCACCACCACCTGAGCAGCAAAAGGCTAGAGAAGCCCGTCCTCCATCACCAGCTGTGTCACAGACACGAGTGGTTATTCAGCCAAGCATGCTCTCTTTGGTAAACCTCACTCCAGCATTGAGTGTTGGAACTTAAAGTGCATGCTTGTTGCTGATGTGAAATCTATTTTGAAGGAAAAACATTTGTTCGAACAGTGTTTTGGAACTTTTCACCAGGCCTGAGCTCTCAAGGGGAATTGCTCCATTTGCTCAGAATCAGGAAGGCACAACATGGTATTCTGTAACGACATGAACAGTAGCCTTTCAATTTCAAACTCTGACCATGATGTGCTGATTGTTTTGGGTGGTACTTACAGTAATACTAACAGTGACCTCTTCAATCTTAATTACCATACTTCAAAATTAAACGGCAAAACAACCATTATGCAGACTTTGGCAGTTGTTCTTGTGAATGACATGCCATCCAATTTTCTGTTTGATTTAGAAAGTGTTTAAAGTTATAATGTCTCATCTTCATTCGTCAAAAGGGTAAAACCTAGGTACATTGGCAATGAAAATGTGTCACATGTCTGTTTTGGAGTAGGGGGATCAAGAAATCCTGTTGAGAGAAATGTTTTTGAGTTAAAATGTTAGATGAATAGCGGGAATTTCAACTCCCTCATTTTTACTGACACTCCAATGATAACAACACCTATGTTCAAACCCGAACTTCCAAAAGATATTTTGGATAAATTTGACAGGATCGAACCCCACTCTCTCAAAACTTCGAAAAGGATGAAAATATTTCGATTGTTGTATTCATTGGTTTTGCTTTTTATTGGCAAATGTCATTAGATTGAAAAGTCATACAGGTCATGTTGCACAAGAAATTATAATTGGTTGGGTTTTAGCAATTAGCTATACAATTTATAAGGTGCACATTGAACCATGCAGATCTGATTTGCACTGTTAGCACCTGTGCCTCACTGATATTTCTAACTCTGTAGTAAGGAAGTTTAAAGTAAAAGGTTTCTTCTTGCCGCACAACCCAAAGTAAAGGATTCTTGTGTTACGGCTTTAATCCAGCGGTTAATGCATCAGCTGTAGGTCCAAATGGGGTGACGTTAAGCAGAGCTCTCTGCACAATGGACTAAACCTTCTTAAGCCATTTATAATGGTCTGAACAGTCATGTTCCAAAGCTTGGGGAACAAAGGCATTCAAGGTGATGAAGTGCCAGAAGAGCATAAGATTAAGAAAACTTTTCAGTACAGTAGGTAAATAAACAGAGAGATGGCTGAGTTTCAAGACTCTCATTGCTATAAATGTTCCTACCTGTGTAATGGTTAGAAGAATTTTACAATGTTGTAAGACCCATTAACTGGATTCTTACATTATGTCAAATTGTCAGTGTGACAAAGAAATGAAAAGAAGTAGCCTAGTCGTGATTAAAGGTAGCATATGGTCAAATTCAGAACTGTACTTGAGTTTATAAGCATTCGGTTGATTTGTGAGATTTCTTGATTTCAAATGTTTGTTCTCTAGTGTACGTGGCTTCAATTCATTAGGTAACATTGAGCTTGCATGTTAGATTGTATCTAAATTAAATTTGTCATACAAACACTGTTTGTAGACTTGAGGTATCGTGAACGAATGCAGGTGTTTGGCTGCTTAAGAAGGATGGCGAAGACCGAGAAAGTGGCTTGTGAAGTTTTCAGTGACAAAAGAGACAAAGTCTACTAGCCGAAAATTTTGACTTCAAGCCATTGGTTTAGGCTTGATCATATTTCTTTGGTTGATTCTTATTTTTTCGGGCATATTACCGGTATGTTATAATGTTAAAACAAGTTTCTCTTTTTTTTTCTTTGAAATCTCTTATACATATTTAAATATGGTATTAAGAGTTTTTATACAAGAGGAACAGGTCAATAGTAACAGCTAGATAGTTGAACTCCCACCCGCCCATAAAGGGTAATTCAGGTGTACACTGAGTTCATCGGTGCTTGTAACGATGTGCAGAATCACGGACAGATGTAAAGCATCTTCTCCCCCTCATATCCCCTTTTCATAAGGGAAGGGGTCATTTTTAGCTGTTTGATATGATTGTTAGGGGAAAGGATATCTGGCGAAGATGACAGTTTGACGTTTAACTCTGGCTTGTGGATTTTAACAGTTGGTTGAGAACCAACAACAAGCAAGTCTCTAAAATAGAGAAGAGACGGGTAGGAGGGGGAGGGGGGGGGGACGATTGCAACTGCAGTAGTGAAAATGTTAGATTAATGAATTTTTCGTAGACTATTTGATTGCAAATGTTAAAAAAGGTCCTCTTCCTCATCTCTTGGTCTGCAGTGCATCTTTATCCCATTGTGCTGCTGATTTTTGATCAAGCAATCAAAATTGTGTTCTCATTTTTTTTAATTTTTTTTTGTTGCTTTTTTCTTTTTTGTCTTTGTTGTCTACATTGAACCTTATTTTGTATTTCTTTTCTTTTGCTGGGCAGGATTTCTTTGCAACTTTAGATCCTCTTGCTGACAAAGGCATGACAGTCAAAGAGTTAGAAGATTATTTGTACAAAACGTCTCTGGAGATTGAGCCTCGTGATGGAAAGCTTCCCAGATTTGTGAGTACTAGACTTGTACCTCTTTTTATGCATCATATTTATGGACTATTTTTTTGCAAAGGTATGCTTACTAATGAAGAAAATAAATATAGATATGTGGAGGCTTAAACATGTAAATCTTTCAATGTTCATTTGCTGATCATTTAGCTGTGTTTGAAACAAAGAAAGTGACTTATAGAAAAATGGTAACATATTAAACTATGCACTAAACAAAAGAAGAATGATATTAAATGCAAAGAAAACCAAACAATGCTAACGAGGAGGAAAATTAAAACACATACACTGTCACTGTTCACCTGGGTAAAGAGAAACTAGAATGAGCTGAAAGCTACCAATATCTATGAGTAGGGATAAACTTAGAAGGTAAACCAAGAGGAATAAGCAGTCTGAAAATCCAAAATGCAATAGTAGTATATCATCAGCTAGACTAGAAAAGGCTTTCTAAGGTTGAAAAAAAATTGTTTATGACAGTGAAATTGGACTGAAACAGATGACATAAATGCTAAATAAGAAATAAATCAACTTTGATAACAGAATAGTTAAATCGATGTATAGCGCTAAAATTCAAGGTAAGAGACCAAAATGAGAACCTGCAAGAAATAGAAAGAAGATACTAAAGAAGCACTAAAAAACCTGAATTCAAACCTTTATAGAAGGAAATAGAAAATGCCAGGATAGGGAAGATTGGGGAAAGATTGTTTGAGGAATCTGAAAACCTGTACACTGTAAAGTAAAATGGGATTCTTACGAAGAAAGACTTTAAGTCATAAGTTTACATAATTATTGAAGCTTCTCCATTACTTTTTATGAACAATGTGATTTAACACTTGCAGAGAACTTTATCTTTTTAACCTTTTTAATCTTTCAGTCAGTGTTTCGTCATGCTTTTTTGGTGAAATATTTTTTCATGTTTTGATGAAATTCCGAGTGCCATTGTTTGGCCAAACTGTTTTTATTAATAATTTTTGAAAATTTTCATTTCTTAGCTTACGATAACTCATATTTAAAATCAAGTATGCTTTTACAACACCCTTCTTTCTTCCTTTTCTAAATTCTCATTTAGCAAAAGAGATTTGAGTATTCCTTGAAGTCACCAGGCATCAAACCCTCAGCTAACCGTCATGGCAGTAGTACGAAAAATTCGACTATTCCTCCATCACTTCCTAAAATGTCAGAAGAAGATGACTCGTCACCGTCTGGGTGTGTGACCCCGACATCTCCCAAGCCTCAGAGTCCATCAACTACCAGCCATGTGAACAGTGTTTTCATCAACTCACCTGGTCAGTGAAAATGATTAAGAGAAATAAATCAAAATGTCCACATTTGAACACACACCCCTTGTCCAACCCTTCAATAAAAGCATGTAATTCACTTTCATTTAGAACTAGTATTCCCTCTTGCTGAAAGGTCCTGGACTGAAATTTTGATTGTGCTGCCTTGAATTGAATTTTTTTTTTTAATTCTTGTTAAGCCCCTATTAGCAGCGATGAAAATTTACTTCTTTTTTTTTAAAGTTCCTATTAGTAGGGATGAAAATTTCCTTCTTTTTTTTTTTGTTAAGTCCCTATTAGTTGCTTGAAATGATGGCTCAACTGAGGTGTAGATGGGTACAAGCGGCAGCTTTTGTGATTTCATATCTTTTCTTGAACAGCAACTTGCAAAAGAAGAATGGTTTATCTTCTTTTTTTAAAGATGCATTGTTTTAGAATTTTCATTACAAATCAATGACATCATCACTTTTTGTTAAATTTAGAAAATGTCTTACACTCAAATAATGGTAATTAAGTTTTTTAAAATGTCTTAAAATTTTTGAATGAGTACTTTTTTCTTCTTCCATGTACCATTTAAGGCAAAAGGGGACATAAGGAAATAAGGATTTACTTTTCAGAGAAGAAAGAGAAATATATATCTATGGTTCATCCCTTCTCAGTATCTCAAATCATTTCTATATGAGAGAAATTATATGTAATTGTGCAATTGAAAACTGGACCTACTTTATAGTTGTAGATTATTTGCAATAACAGTACAGTAATTTTTAACTTTTTACTTTTGTACATAATTAGAATCTTAATGTGAATGTTGAAAGAAACATGTCGCAAAAAATCATGTAACTGTAGGAGAGGAAGATTATTATTGCCTCAAAAATTGATCTATTGCTACCATTTTGTTTTGCTAGTATTTTGTCAAATAATATGTATTAATGGCTGGATAATCACACTTCTCTTCCTTTAAAAAAAATTTTTATCATGTATATTTGACACATTTGGAAATTGCTAAAGCTTCCAAAAGAAATACCTCTATGTTATTGCTGTGTATTCAATTTTACTGACTCATAATATATCCTGTAAGTTCAAGAGCAGACATTAGACAATGTTGGGAATAAATCAAGGGCTGAAATATTTCGCTGATGGGGATTTTTTCATTACAAAGACTGTCTTTTTCATTTGTGTGCTTCTTTTGTTTTCTCTATAATATTGCACAGCTGTTTTTCAACTTCTTCCCTTCCTCTAATCCACAGGAGCCAGTTCCAGCGCAAGCCAAACCAGCATGATGCACTTTGCCAACGTCAACGCTTCCTGTACGTCAGAAGAAGATGAGGTGCCTCACGTTCCCCCTCCTCTGCCACCTCGCCAGCGAGGCAACTCTTCTGCGTTTCAAGACGCCCCGCCGACACCACCTCCCCGGGTAGAGAGCGAGAGGGGGCAGGCCCCTCCTCCTATTCCTCCTCGTCCCAATCATAATCATGCCGGTGGCTTCTCCTTTTCCTCCAACTCGCTGGCACGGTCTCAAAGTGTGTCGCACCCCAGAAACTCAGTCAACGCCCCAGCCTTTTTCCCAGGCTCCAGTAACACTCTTCCTCGTCAAAATATGGAACGCTACAACTCTGACAGGAGCCTCGCTTCTATGGACGTTAACGGTGGTGGTGATGATTCTCCAGACAACAAGCCTGTGTTACCCCCTAGGACTTATCGTGCTCATCTTCCTTCGAATGTGCGGAATCAGAGCAGCTAGGATTGTTTCAAAATTTTTTTATTCAAGAAGTTTGTTTCGTGGATGGACAACTCTGTTGTTAACGTAACGGACTAGATTAAAATGAAAACAAACAACAATTGGTTTTAAAGCAAGAAAAGTGACATGAGATACTATAAAAGGCAATAGAATTCTCATTTTGCCGGAATGACTTGTGAGGCAAGAGAAATTAACTTTGTTTCTTTCAATAAATATATAGTGCAAGAGTAAATAGGTCAAGTCTTTCAGTTGCATGTTCTCATGAGCAAAGCAGATGATTTTCATTATTGTTTGTTGAAGTTTAAATGCCATGAATCGTCTTATTATTGAGGATTTTTTTAAAACCTTGAAATGACAGCTTTGTGCGTTTAACATGGATCAGCATTTCTATTTCACCAAGGATGGAAAGGAACTAAAAACCCTGTGAGGGAATCTTTCCTTTTAAATGCACTGTTCAAGGTTTTCGTTTGTATTCAGTTTGGATAAAGCAAAAGCTGCTTGAGCATAATCATGCAAACAAGGATTAAATTTGTATTTTAGTCATCATTGTCACAATAATCCTCATCATCAGAACTTCACGGGTTTTTTTTTTAATAGATCCATCAATATGAGATGATGATGGAGTCAGCGTATTTCAGGCATTTGTTGTTTTTTTGCTGGTCTGCTGTGCATGTTCTTGTTTTCATTTGTTAGTTTAGCATAGTACCATATGAGGCATGAATTGGTGCTATAATGCCTATACACATATTTTATGAACATTTGGGTGTGACTTGTGAAGTGACTATGACATCATAATGCTGTTTGTTTTTGTCACTCCCTCTCAAATACAGAATATCTTCTAGGCAAATGTTTTAAAAAACCTTAATCCTGACTATGATAGCATCAATATACACAAGTGAAATTTGTTAGCCATAATATTGATTCCATCGGAAAACTGGGTGTGAACTTTCTGGAAAATTATTGAATGTGCTTAATGTTGCACTGCATGATTATGCTGTCTCACAACATGATTACTCAGGCAATAATGATATCGGACTTCAATGAAATTCTCTCGCAGCCACTTTCTTCATCTAACTCATCTTCAGATTATTATTTTTTCCAAATTTAAAAGAAAAAATTGTCAAAGAACATCACTTCGCGCAAACACCATAACTGCTATTGAAGAATGAAATGATTCTAAATCGAGGTCACGGTCAAAACCTTTGAAGAGTAAAACTAAGATGGCATTGTGCAGATACTGAATAAAAAGAAGAAGTTATTGTAAGAGCACAATTTGGATTGGAACCCACGGGGGAAGATGAAAGTGAGACGCCCCAAATGAAAATGGAGGTGAAGTGTGATCTATGTGATGAAGGCCGCTAACGTGACAGGGCAGAAGTGGTGAGAGCTTCCCAAAACCAAGTGCGCTGGAGGAATGTTGATGCGGCCTTATGTTCCCTATTGTATCCTGAGGCTTAACGTCAAGGTCAAGTCACAATTTCAGCCTCTTGGCATGATTTCATGTTTTTCAGGATTTAGACTTTTTGAACGTCCCTTGTATACGTTTTGTCTGTGTAGTCTACAAAAAATTATTACTGCCTTTGCCTCCTTGTGATCTGAGTGTTTTGAAGTTTGGAATCTGATGTTCATGACTCTGGGAATGTAATTTTCCTTCGAAGAAAGACAGATTTTAACTAAATATTCTATTTTTATTAACCAGTTACTAATACATTGAAATCAGATAGGTTTTTCTTATCTATGAATCTATACAATTAAACTAGATCAAATTATGTTCTCTTACCTACAATGCATGACAGCTGTTTCTTGGCTGGTGGCCTTTCATCAAATACAATGTCTGTCTGTCTGCCTGTCTGTCTGTCTGTCATTTGACTATTGGCGACCAGCCAAGGAACAGCTGTTATGCATTGTAAGAAAACAAACATAATTTAATCCAATGTATTTATGTTATAGAGCACTATGGCGTACTCACTGAGCACTGTTTGACTAGACTTAAAACCTAAACAATAATTAATTCCAGGCAGTTGGCAGACACTGATGGTGGGTCTTCTTCCTTTCCTTCCTTCTTTCTTTTCATTCCTCTAATTTTACCTCTTATTTCACACCTAGATGACTGATAAAAAAAAAATCAAGCAATATTCAACTAGACAATAGACTTCGAGTCCATTTAATTAAAGCAGAACTTGCACGCAATCAATTTATTTGTCATTGCTTTAAGGTTTCAAAGTAAAGTTTCTGAAAAACTATTGTTTAACTGTACGTCAACACTGTGCGATATCATCTTCCTTGGCATTAGAGCTGGAGCTGGTTTTTTCATCAGCTAAACATCAGCACATAGCTGTGAGAAGCTCTGTTATTTGAATTTCAAAGTAGCATTTTAATCCCCTGCAACTGTATTAAAGAGAAAAGTTGGGTAATATGTGCCCGGAGAGGGCATTTTAATGCTATAAACTGATGTACAAGTCCATTGCAGTGTATTGTAGCAGTAATAATTTATGGTTATTTTTGTTTTGATCGAAAGACTAGTGAGATATCAGGTTAAATCATGAGTACCGGGGTAAATCAGTAAATTATGCATTATGTCTTGTCTATTGGATGAAGATTTAAAATTTGTTTTCTTGGAAATAATCATTCTTTGAACAGTATCTCTAAATAAAAAATTCAAGGTGTTTGAAATTTAACTGAACTTGTACTTGTGTGGTGCCTGAGGATCTCTGGCTGAAATTCGAATTAACCACTGATAAACTGACTTTTGTTTTTTGATTTACTGTCTAACAAGTTCCAAATCTGTCAAGATATTAAGCCTTTATCTTTGACAATTCCGACTGAAGACGATTTTATTCAAGCTAAAGTTTATCCCTTTAACGCTTTAATTGTCAACTACACCTAAATTGAATTTGTAGTAATACTCAAAAATGTTTAATTATCCTGCGAGTATTTGACTAGTTATTTGATTTAAAGCTATGGCTCTGTGAACACTCAAGGTGTTCAAAAAATTTCCAGACATGCAGTAATGTGAAAATTAATTCTTTTTTTGTAAATGGAAGTACAGTAGAAATTCTCTAAGCTGAAGTCAACTAAACCAAAAAGAAAGCAAAGAGAGTTATTTTCTCTCTGTGTTAGTATCTCGATCTCACAGCAAATGAAAGTGTGAAAGGTCATAATATGGTTGAATTTAATTCAGTTTGTCTTTCCTGGTTCTATACCTTTCCTGTGACCTGCCAAATACTAAGAGATTTGTGATACTTGGTCAATGAATCCCTCTCATTCCCTCTTACTCTGAGGCCTCAGTTCACGTCTGGATCTACATACATAGAATCTCATTTCTTTAAGTTTGACTGCCAACACATACTCGTTGACAAAATCACTCCTTCATAGTATGTGATGTGCATATGACATATGGTTGGCTGTGCAGGATACATAAAGTATGGCTGTGTTTGATAATGCTTCTGTCTAGGAAATTAGTCTTGTGAAAGTGTTGTGAAAAAAAGGCTTGAGCAGTTGTACCCTATGAGGGTCTTTGATGTTTAATTCATTCCATTTCATTCCGCATAGATGCTAGGGAGAGACAAGAATGAGGCAGTCTTAAATTAACAATGCCTTTATAAGACAGGCTTTACCCTGGACTTCAAAGTTTAAGTTAAAGTACAGCTCTTGTGCTCTTGTTCACTAGTACTTTGGTTAAACCAAAGTATGTTTAACCAAAAATAAAATCATAATTCCCTGTATATTTAGTTTAAAGTTGTCTTCTTCCTTAGTTGGGTTTAATTTCAAAGCTTTGCATATGTTGACTTCATTCAGCAATTCTATGCTTCCAAAAGCAAGTATGTTGTATCTTGTTTTATGGACAGTATGACTTTTATCATCGAAAGTGTTACAAGGTTTTGTTTTTGTTACCAAGCATTGTGTCAAAAGTTATGATTGACAGAATTATAGTTAATTTAAATGTACAAAACTTTCTTCTTCGATAGCTTTTGTCACTTAAGAGAAAGCAAAGGTATAGTACCAGAGCACCATAAGGTACCATGGTTAAAACCCAACAGGGAGCGCATGTGTGGTTATTTTTTTCATAAGAAAGACTATTTATCTGTGAAAGAGCAGTCATGAAGTAACATTGTGCTCTCTACCTTTCCATAATATATGGATTACATTTAGTTCTTTGCGCAGTACTTTATGATATTCTAATAGTTTGAAAATGTAATGTAGGCATATTTTGTTGTGAGTCATGGCTCTCTGTGCGTCTCTCTCTGTATCTTTTTCTGTTTGAACAAAAACTGAAAAGTTTGATCCGTTTTCTCCCTTTTCATATGCAGTTGGCAGTTGCTCTTGATAGGTCTACTTTTGTCATGTCATTCTGTTTGGGGTTTTTTCATCTTACTGTTTCTTCTTAATTCACTCTGAGATGACCACAAATGATAAGGTCTAAAACAGTAAATTTCAGACAAAACAAATTTATATAGTCATGTGTGTCCGCATATGATGATGTTGCAGGTGAAAGCAAATATGTGTGTCAAATTGGTGAATAACCAAATTTGATTATTCTGACCTCGGTCTGAATAACCCAACTTTTATTATTCAGACCTGACTCTGGCATGATCACTTTCCAGCGTAAACAAAATGTTGGTGCGCGCATCTGATGTGCGATTTTTTTTTACCATCTCGCATTCAGCCTTCAAAATATACCAATCATTTCATTTGCTAACAACTCCACAATGTGCAAGCATTCAACCTTAAAATTGAATCTTTTTTTTTTAAAACCCTGGTCTGAAAAAGGAAGATTTGTTATTCAGACACAACCCAAGTCTGAAAAATGAAAATTGGTTGTACTGGTCCGGTTGTGAATAATCTAAGTTGGTCATTCTGACCCTGGTCTGGATAATGACAGCTCTGTCAAATAACCAGATCCTTTTTTCATACACATGCAAAGTCCCTGGTAAAGAAAGATGTTAAAGTTAAAGGGAAATAGAACCGTCAGTAACCAGAGTTCAGGTGTTCCCACAAGCATGTCACAGTCACTGCTAATCCTTAATGGAAATGTTGCCTTTCCTCTTTTCTATCGTGAGTGGTTATTGGTTTGTTCTGTTTTCTTTTCCCTCTTTTACTTATGAAAGTATTCAACAAGTATAAGAATTTTTCACGATATGCATTGATATAGCCATAGTAGAAGAAGTATTCAAAGATCAAGATTTTTGTTTGGAATGTAACGGGAGTCAGATGAGGAATATTTGACATGGTGAGAACACATTGAGTGGGAAAAATACTTTCGTATCTTGTCAACATTGTAGCTTAACTTCATGATTATCTGAAACCATCTGAACAAACGTTAAAATTGAGCACTGCTTGTTTAACAAAATCATGCTTGCCAGGAATGATGGCTACATCAGGTGTATCTTTTTCCTTTGTATAATTTTCCACGGCAGCATCTTTCTTTATCAACTGTGGAAATGATTCCAACTCCACTTTATCCTAGTAACACCCCCCCCACCCCTTCCTTTCCATTATGGGTATAGCCGTGCAGCATCATTTATAATATTAATAGCACCAAACTTAATTGTGATGCATTGTGTCCATAGAATTTGGTTAGATCCCATCATAGATTTTCTTGCCACGTTAAAAACGGCTTTGAACACCAAGCAATATCCAATTTGCACCATCTCTTACGTAAGTGCTGTGTCATAGAGTCCATAGGCATCTTTTTCACTTAATATTATCGTAGGGAAGCTTTTGTTTAATTGTAGAAAACAAAGAGAAATATGACTGAAAAGTGTTTTATTAGCTTTTGGTATTGAGTTCGGTTTGTTTTTTTTCTTTAAAATAAAAGTGGGATCTTGGTTTTCCAGATCATTTGGCCTGCATAAAAAATACCTTTCTGTTTTATTAATGACGTTCTGTGTTTGTTTGTTGTTGTTTTTTTTTTGTGGGGTGGGGGGGGTTGGTTGT